>JAOBBB020223691.1:0-20382 GCA_025331005.2 Zoanthus gigantus | reverse complement strand
ATATTCCAGCCACATCCCACAAGCATAACGCTTCTACTTTACTTTGTATTTTCTGTGGGAATCTGAGCCTGTTTGTTTTGCTGTGCCGTGCTGATGAAGACCAATAAGGCCAAAACAGCTGTCTATGGCTGCTAACATTCAGGCTCACTCTTTTTTTAAGGGTTTTAGTACGGGCTAAGTCCCTCTGACCCGCGAGGCCATAGTGCCCTATTTAGTGGCTGTGTCATTACCAGCACATATGTGCAACACAGCTATAAACCTAAAATTGTGCCGCGCTTCGCTGCTGGCACAAGTAATAAACTTTCTAATGCAAAATACCCGAGGTGATTTTTGCATTTTGTTGAAAAGAGAAGCTTCATTTAAGGTTAAATTGTGTTATTAACGCTTTTAAATATTCTGATTAAATAATGTAATCAGAATAAATTCTTATTAGAATACATTTGCAATTGTCTGCAAAAATTTGAAATAGTATATCAGATTTAAGTATTCATTGAATTGTTATAAAAAAATACCATGTGCGTTAACGAGTAAGTGCAATGGTTAACTTAGGCAAGTTGAAATTAAAAGTTTTCTTATCTGCTCGCGAGGAATTGAAGGTGCTGATATTTCAAGTTTTAACTTTTTGTAAAAGCAGCTGATTTGCTAACACTCCATTATTGCTTACGGCAATGACCAAAAGTTGTCAGCACGGCTTTTGTAAATTCCACCTGCTCAGATGAACGGCTAACACTCAATACGTCAGCTTCTTCCACTACTTACAGCAGCGATCATATAAAGTTCAACCCGAAATTGTATAAATTGCAATTGCTCTTATGAAAGGCAAACAACTAAACGTCAGCTTCTTCCTCTGCTTATGACAATGATCATAAAAAGGTCAACCATAGTTAATGCTGTTTAAAATTACAGTTGTCACCTCTGAAAAAAGACGAATGCTCGAAACGCCAGCTATTTCCCCTACTTATAGCAATGATCATTATAGTTTCAACCTTGAGTTGTTTAAACTACGTGTTTTGCAGTCTGCGCGTCCAACCGAGGCCAACTCGCATAAGTTTTGTACAAGTATTTGACAGGTTTCTGACAAGTATGATGGCTGTCGATTTCCGAAGAGCCGATCACATCACCCAAAAATAGGCAAAGGTCTGGAGGGTAGAAGACAGTTTTTATCATGGGATCCATCAAAATTGTCAAAAACCTGTCAAAAACTTGTATGAAACTTATGCGGGGTGGCCACGGTTGGGCGTGCCAGACTGTAACAGCAAAACAGTTTCAAGAAATCAAAATTTTAAAACCTTCTTAACTTCCTACCTTGATACCACTGAGGATTTCGTTCATAATCTTGATGCGTTTGTCTTTCTCCTGCATGAGTTTTGACTGTAATGCAAAATGGATATCTTTAAAGTGCCTATCTCATCAAAATGGGTTTTTACTGATTCGGATAGAGCAAACAAAGTTGTTTAAGAAGTTCTATATTAGATTTTGCATTTAACTTTTAGTTTTGGAGATGTGAGCGCTCAATGGGACTATTTTCGAAAAAAAAGTCACGCAAATGGGGGGGGGGAATGGGAACTAAGAAAATTTTAATATAGAGATTGGACTAACATCGCGAAAGAAAGCATTGTTTTTCAGTGAAAAACTAAATTTCTCTTTCAAATTAAACGTCAAGCAAAGCCAGCGATCCTTCTGTTGGGATTTTTGGCGTCGATTTGGCTCTCTTTGTATTTACAAACTTTATCGAAACTCTTCCTCCGTTTTAATCGCTACAGCCGTGATATCACCTCAGAAAGGTACCTGGTACAAAACATTCCTTTACTGGTATCAGTGGTGTTTGAAAAACCTTAAACTACACACCTAGTAAGCATAACTTCAAAGAGAAACTCAAATTTCTATATATCTGTGTACTATTTTATGGTGATGTTCTTAGTTCCCATGCTCTTTGCTAGTAATCAAGGCGCTCGACTTTTTTTTCAAAAAGCGCAAAATTTGGATGTTTGAGCTGTTATAACTCCAATACTAAAAGTTTATAGCAAAATCGAACAAAGAACTTCTTAAACAACTTTTTTGCTCCATCCGAATCCGTAAAAACAATTTTGATGACATAGGCACTTTAAGCGTGACCGAGCTCGTTGATACCGACTCATGCAGTGGTCTCAGTACCGTTGAGCCATGAAATCGCAGCTATTATAGGAGAAATTAGTTTTTTAGTGCCACTAAAATGGTGAAGAGAAGAAAGAATCAATTATATGCAAATATCATCTGTTGACAAAACCTCACTGATAAATTCTCTATAAATACTATACGAATATTAATGAAAAATAAATTATCTTTGTGGAAAAGTTTATTTTTTCATGCTATTAAATGTTTTAAGAAACAAAATTAATAAAAATAGCTTGATATTTAACGTACCTGAAAAACCATGGATTCTGCGCTTACCTTCTGTATCATTATAGTGTAGAATCCTTTATATCTCCGGGACAGCCGGGACACTAATCCATTACCGACCTTGTAAAGATGGAAAACTTAGATAACTTTGGCGGAAAGGAAGATCACTCAAATATTCAAATCTCGGCAGAGCCGGGGATCAAGCATAGACCAGGTGCATGGCTAGCAGTTGCGCAGACCACACCGGGACCGGCTGCTGTAGTAGCCTTCATCGCAAATTTTTTTTCAAATGTTTTAATTTCCTGTCATGCATGAATTTCAGTTACATATAAAAACCTACAAATATTTTTTTAAATGATTAAATTAACCTTGATGGTCTGCCTTCGCAAATATTCATCAAAGCTCTTCATTAAATCATCTGATTTCACCCCAGATCAGCTCATTTGACAAAAATCGGTTGGTATCCATATAAGCGTGCATGCTGGTAGTGCAAAGATATCTCTAACACAAGACTTATGACAGATTTATTTATATGAAAACCAGCCTTTTGAAAATATTATTATTTTTTTTCAATGTATTGATAATTTACCGTCCTATAGCTGACGTATTTCCTTACCTTTTTATAAGGTAAACAGCAAGACGAAAAGACAAACACCCAGTTGGATTCAAGTGCAACGAAGCCAAAACCTAACCTTGATGTATCAGAAGACGTCATACAGCGAGCTGTCGCCGAAGCTCGAGCGGAAGTTGAACAAGAAAACCAACAAAACAAAGCTGAAGACACGTCACAAAGCTCAGGTCATGTGACCTACCAAGGAATGCATTACCGCGCAAGACCCAACCCTGAGGCTGAATTAAAAGGTGACCAAGCCAAGATCCTGGAGAGAACTGTAAAGAAAATAGCGGATGAGTATGGGTTAGTATATTTTAATGATTGGAAATTAATTTTATTTTATGTTTTATTTGACGGTCATTTCTTGCTAACTTGCTATCCGATCCGAGGCGAGGATGGCGCAGAGATGGCAGCTCATATAGAGCCGTGTGTACGCGAGTTTAAGCTCCAGGGAGAAAACATTTCAATTTTAGCATAACTTGAGTTAATATTAACTTTTCTTCAAAAGCCTGATCTCAGAGGCGAATCGATGATTTCAGCGCAACTTGCGTGAACATTAGCCATTCGTCCCGAGCCCCATCGTAGAAGCCAATAACTCCATCAATTTCTTCTGTACCAGCCAATCACAGCACAATTTGTTTAGGATTAGAGCCAATGAGAGCGCCTGTTTTTAGTGCTTGCAGAGTTTTTCTGCATGTTGTCCTTGTGTTTTTGTCTTGCTTGTTGGTACTTAACGATATCTAATACTAGTTATATATTTGTTATACAGGCTGTCAAGTGAAAATGCTGTAAAGCAACTTAATGGACTCCAAAGTGACTACATTAAGCGGTCAGTTTGCAGAAAAACTGGAAGGAGAGTCCGCTGTAACCGGTATCTACGCTTTCGCACTATCACCGGATTGTGCAACAATATACTAAATCCTCGCTTAGGAGCAGCAAACACACAGTTTAAACGTTTCTTGTTTCCCAACTATGCTGATGGTTTATCAAAGCCGAGGGAATCAAGGCGTGGAGCCCTTTTACCAAATGCTAGGCTCCTCAGCAGAAAGGTACAGTTACAGCTTGACGTCATGTTGCGTAATGGTGACGTCAACTATGACGTTATTTAGTTCCACTGTTGCTCCGTTGATCTTAACGTAGATTAATGCCGCTCGTTCAAAGCACTATAAAACTAACAAATAAGCTCTGGCTGGAATAAATCAGCAACAATGGCTGTTGAACACTCAGTTTTTTGTAAAAACTCGTGTGTTTCTATATTTTAAAACTAGATATGTTCTCAGTAATGCATATAACAATATGTTAATAAACTGCATTGAACTTTAATCCGTTTTGTCTCAACCGCAGCAGAGAAAAACATTGCAATATTTTGACTAGCCAATAAAACTTCTAAGTTACGAGTCAACCTTTGCGGTCGTCCCCAGAATGTTCTTCACAAAAGCCATATAATAAACATCTTATTCAACCTCGTTGGTCGATCAGTACCCGTAACTTAAGGACCCGAGTTTTTTTTATCACGGCTCGCACGCTTCGCTCTATGGTCATAAGAATCAAAAAAGCCTCGGGCCCGTAACTTACGTAGAGAAGACCTCGCAATCGGTTAATTGGAGGTATATATTAATTTCGATACAATTTATATTGGAAGTTACAAAAACGAAATATAAATCAACACATTTTCTTCAATAAAACCTGAACAGAACTCAAAATGTCCAATCAAATCAAACATGCCGAAGTTTCGACTGCCTATGACATAATGGTAGCGAATATTAAGAACCAAGGTAAGTACACGTATGTACCTGGGTCGTGTTGGGCAATAATGACGAAATTAGCCCAGTTTCGCATGATACATGACACTATTGCTTTTCTCGGGATTGTGTGCTTCGTAACCAGTCCCCATGAGTAGTTCGCTTACCTTCAACCTACAGTCAGGCTTGGCCCGAGATTACTTGCTTCATGTGACGGAAAGCCCCTTAGCAGACAAAAAGCTATAAAACAGTACTTATGTGGTTGTTGAGAAAAAATTGTCTATTTGCTATATATAGTTTATTACAACTATGAAAATGATGTAGTCAAAGCGCAATGCTTGTGGGATGTGACTTTATAAAGATCAACGTCAAGTATAGATAGCACAAATGTGCTATTATCGTGCTATTATCGTGCTATTATCTAAAATGATAAGGAAGTTAAAGACATGTATCTTTTTTACTGTTTCCTTATCGTCCAAATAACGTGAAAATAATGTTAATTGAGAGGTGTTTTTTTATTGTTCCATTAGGTGTTCACCGACAAAACTAGATTGTCAACCCGTTTTACTCACTTGTTGATGACATGGGGACAGTATACGGATCACGATATGACCTTGGGACAACAGCCAACCACGTTGAACTGTCCTTCAGGAAACACCCCTTGCACCAACAGAGGAGAATGTTTTGGTATCAAAGTTCTTGAAGATGACATCGACTTTCGGGGCACCAAATGCATACGAATGAAACGAGATGTACCTGCTCCTCGTCCTAATTGTGGACTTGGCGCAAGAGAACAGGTAATTAATATTTAATAAGCTTATATATTATTACAACATTAAATATTTAGACCTCAAAGACCAATAAGCTTCGAGGGAAGTACTTTGAGACCATCAAACCGGGAAGTTTAAAAGTTTTAATTTCACTCAATCACTGAAACAGAACAGTAACCATAAGGTTAACAATCACGTAGAAGAGATATATTCATCTGGAAAGGAAAGCGAGTATTCTGCTTCTTGGGGTTTTTTGTTAACAGATCTTTAGTAGTGAAGCTACTACGAATACTGCAATGGCTGATTAGTGTTCTGTACAGGGCAAATCCAAAACTCTTATTCCCTTAACAATACAGAAAGAGAAGACAAACGCAGGCTCCATGAGCCACTCGGTTTATAAAGGAGTTAGCTTTGGCTGTATGTAGCCACTAGTTGACACCTTGCATGAACACGTAATGTATATATGATGAAGAATTGTGGTTGGTAAATGTAAGAAATAGGTAACGTCGTACAATTGCACAGTTTTGCTTTGTTTTGTGACTTCTTCTTATCTAGAATTTTGTTCTCTAATGTGTATTCAGTAAGACAATTCTTGACATAAAAAGTCCGTGAATGATTCAACGTGATGCTAGGCTTAATTTACTTAAACTTACTTTGAAACAACTTTAAACCGCCAAAGGAGCAATTCGGTGTCCGAGATAAATTTTGAAATTCAGTATAAATTAAATACATTAAAGTCTTAAAGCACGAATCGCAAGCTTTGGGTTTTGTGCAGTTTTAAAAACACATTTGCAGTTTTCATTTAATTTTTTTTTTCCGAGCAAAAAAGTGTGTAGGGGTAGGAGGGACTCTTAAGCCCCCCAGCCCCTCCCCGTCTGAGGGCCCTGTTGGATGCGATAACGACAAATCAATAGTTTATAATAACAAACAATTAATTTTAGCATTAAAACTTCCTAGTCGAAAAAAAAAAAAAAAAAAGAAATCTCTCCCGACTATTAAATATTTGAAGAAAGGATGCTAAACAATTTTGTGTTTTAATTTTACTTGGCCTTATTTAAAGAATATCAAGAATCCGTTAGACTTTAAATGAACTTTCCTCCATTTTAGGTGAACACTCTTACCTCATTTATTGATGCATCACAAGTGTATGGAAGTAGCAAGAAAAGGTTAGAGGAAGTAAGAGATTTGAAGTCATGCTGTGGGTTATTGAAAGTTACCAAACAAAAACCAAATGTGAAGCCTTTGCTACCAAGTGCACCTGAGGAGGAGTTTTGTACAACAAGCAATAAGGAGAAAAGGCCCTGCTTTCGGGCAGGTGATGGAAGAGTTAACGAAAATCAAGGTATGTAATTCGCTGAAAAAACCGTGTTCTGACATACTTCGTAACACTAATGTGTAATACCTTTCACACTTTGTAACAACGGTCACTTATCTACCTGTCGCATTATGTATAAATCAGTCACACCACTAAATATCTGACAGTTACTTGAGTTCATCTTTATAGCCACATCCCACAAGCAGTGCGCTTTTACCATGACTGGAACAGATAATTCGACAATAATCTAAAACAACTCCAGAGCTCCAACGAAGCCTTGCTAGTAAGAACCGGGAACATCTCGTGTTGGTTCTAACTCCTCGTGATTAGCAAAAAATGGTCACACTATTATTAAATTCTTACACGTTTTATCATTGGCTTTAATAGCTCCGACCTTGCAATTGCCTTAAACCAAAGTCTACATTACATTACGTTACACTTTTCATGCACGATCGAAAATTTTTCTGTTAAACCACTTCTTCGCGCGGCACTATTCTCTGCCGCCTCGCCAGCATTGCGTCCTCCCTCGGCTGGCTCGTTGTCAATTATACACGTCACGCTTTGATTGAGGTTAGGCGCTTATTTATAAAACACTTTTAAAAAAAATAACAACAACAACAGTTACAACAACAACAACAACAGTTTTATTTATTAAATTACTCTGATTACAATTGAAGTTAGCCCTCGCAGTTAGTCTAGGAAACTGGTATTCATGTGCAGTTATTTAGTTGAAGAATGAAATAATCTATTTGAGGTTTAATTAATTAAGCTTTACGTTGTTTAAAGGTCTTGCTACCATTCACACTTTGTGGGTGAGAGAACATAACCGCATAGCCAAGAAACTGAAAACTCTTAACAGGCGTTGGACTAGTAACCGGATATTCCAGGAAACCAGAAAAATTGTTGGTGCTATGTTGCAACATATTACATTCAACGAGTTCCTTCCAATAGTACTTAACAGTGAGACGGTAAGGAGGTATTTCATAAGTGAACATGGTTTGCATGTGACATCATCAAAATGCTAATTTCAAAGCTATGAACTTTACGCAGTTGCATGGGTTTTTGTCGGTTTTATGGCTTCCCCGAACAAGTTACCACACAAAACTTCAGTTTTCATCCACGTGTCCGGGAGATATCGGTAAAATGATTGAGTCACTTAACACCAGTCACGTAATTTGAAGAGTCAAATTAGTGCATTATTTTATCGTTTTGATCATTGTTAGCTTTTGTGAAGTCTGGTAAATTAGCCGCCATGTTGGTGAACAACCAAGGTCAACCAATATGGCGGCACCATTTAAATTACTGTACACATAGTGGATATTCAGTCGCTTATATTGCAGTTGAAAATTATCTTATCTCGCTAAGAATTTCAATAAGACAAAAAGAACGGTTGTTTGTACCTTGGTGCAAACAACGACGCTGAGAATGCTTCAACGAAGTCGTTGAACCGTTAGTTTAGTCACCGTTTAATCACCATTTAGTTACCGTTTAGTCACCGTTTAGTTACCGTTGAGTTACCGTTTAGTCACCTAATCCGCTCTGAAGTTTTCTATCGGGTTACTTAAACTTTATGGTAATTAGCCTTACAAATCTATAAATAAAAACACATTATACTCTTAAGCAAAATGCAGTAAACTGAAAAAGTGAATGTAAATTGTATACACTTTTGTCAATGATCATGAATTTACCTGAGAAGTCAGCTGTTTGACATTTGACAAGCTTTATGGCAAAAACTGCCGGATCGTGAAGAGCTAGACTTCAAAGCAAAATGAATCACAAACTAAAGTGATGACGTCACTAACATTTGATTTTTTAAATCATTACTTTGGTTGTAATATTCAGAAAGAACAATATGAAAAATGCCTCAATGTTAAAATTTAGCATTCTGCTACCAATCAATCACGAGATATTGCCACGGTTATGCTCTGATGACCCCATAGAAATCCTTTTTAAATTGGCTTGATTTTGGTTCCTAACATTAAGAACCATGCCATTTTTAGAAGGATTTGTATAAAGTTGTTAGAGTATAGCTGTGGTAATATCTCACCGACAGTTTACACCAACATGCTGGTTTTTGGCAAGGATAAATTTGTAGTCTTGATCTCTCGCATGATCTCACCAAATCCCATAATTTGACAAATTTTGATTCAAATTTTGATTCAAATTTTGAACTATATATGTATATATTGTAGGCCATATTGAGTTTTATAAAGCAGACACGTAACTTTTTAATATGGTTGAATGTAGATCCTATGTAGATATGGATGTTATTAGCAAAATTTTGATCATGTTTTTCTTAACAATTTTAGAGGAAAAGATTTCAACTAAATCTTTTGAAGCGTGGCTTTTACTGGCGATACAGTCCCTTGACAGACCCTTCTATCGCCAACAGTTTCGCTGGCGCTGCTTTTAGATTCGGTCACAGCCTCATCAGAAACGACTTCAGCCGTTTTGGTAAAAAATCTAACAGGTTCTCTTCTATAGCCACCTTGAATTTTGAGAATCCCGAATTCCTTTACGATCGTTCCATGGGAGGCGTTGATGCAATACTACGTGGACTAGTCAAAGACCGCGCACAAAACTTTGACAGGTAATTTTCATTTAAAGAAATGTCAGCCACAGTATCAAGCTGATGAATATAAGGGTATAAAACTGTGTGTTCATGTGAATGTTGTGGGTCTGTAGCTACCAAAGTGAATAATAAGTGTATAGTTCGAACAATAAATTTTTATGCGGTTGATCCGGATTTAAACTTCGCTCTAACCGCTAAATTGATTTGTTGGCCGGGTGATTCCAAGGTCAAGTTCACCATGCTAGGTACAGTTGTGGAGAGGCGAATTTTAACGCCAAAAATTATCTTCCTTCTTCAGTCCTCCATCAAATTGGTTTGTCCTACATGATTTCATCTAGTTTTGCAATTAGCCAACTGGATTGGCTCCTAATGCTCCATTGGAAACTCCATATAGGAAAATAGAACAGTTTGCTGTTAAATATTCAAAAATACTAGAGAGAGGGTGAGTGACAAGTCACACCTCCAATAATGCACACATTTGTAAGTAATGTAAAACTGTTTTGGCATTCGGGAATATTGAACTTCATAGTGAGGCTAAGACTGTACAAATTGAATACGTTTCAGCGGCAACTGGAAATTATTTTGAAAGAAATCCGTGCCCCAACAAATCAATTTGGTTTGGCATCAGTTTGTATAAAAGTTATCATAGAAGCTATTGATTTGTTTTTCTTGCTTTATTTGAGGGAGTGAATCTCTTTCAGTTTATTCTAATGAATACTCTTTCGTTGTAAGTTCATTGGTAGAAAACCTTTCTGATGACCGTCTTTTACTGCAGGCACTTTGCAAAGGCCATTACAGCAAATTTGATTATAGCTCCGAGAGTCATCATCGATCTCCCGGCAGTCAACATACAACGAGGAAGAGAGCATGGCCTTCCTGGATACAATCATTTTCGCTCATTTTGTGGTTTGAAAAAAGCTGCGCAATTCATTGACTTAAAACATGAATTTTCCAACACAAACAGAAAGATAGTAAGTAAACAACAAATTACTTGATTTGTGCTAATTAAAAACCTGCTTTGGTAAATGATGAAAAAATCAAAAGTAATTGGCACTGCGAAATAGCAGCTAAACAGTTAATCGCAATCTAACCCCTAACCCAAACCCAAACCCTTAACCCAGACCCTAACCCTTAACCCTAGGGTCGGGGTTAGGATTCGGGGATTTAGGGTTGGGGTTAAGATTAGGGTTAGGTGTTTTGCTGTTTAGCAGTGCCCCTAAATAATATTATTGTCGTCACACATGCAGTCCGTGTGTAACAAAATCCTTGCTCTCCATATCACTTCCATGGTCGATCCCTTTCCAATCTGCTATCATTTACTAATAAAAATTTGAAGTTCAAGATAGAAAATACTAACAGCAACTTCTTATCGCATTTATCTGTGTTGTTGTTTTTATTCCTAAAATTTATTATTTCTACATGTATTTGTAATATTTGTAGTTCTTAACTTGGCTTTTTAAAGATCTTTTCAAACATGAAAACGCATTCTATTTAAACACTAAAATCCGCCTTATCCAAGAGCACAACGGTTATGAAAAACTAAAAGCATCAGATCTCTATGCTATATACGCCGGGTTAAACTTCCCCTCGCCCTCGGCAATGAGGGCCTGGTAAAAAATTTCCCTTTCCGGGATAACATGATAAACAAGTCCATGTTGAGCAGAATATAATTATTCTATGGCAGAAAAAAAACGATAAGGAATATTGCATTTCTTAATCGAGTGTAACCTTTAGGCAATATGTCATTAAACGTGTGCATACGTTTAAATAAAAAAAAAAAGATGAAGTCTGAGTGCGAGGCGTAGTTGGTATCTTCCACTACGACTACAACGTCCTGGGTTCAATCTCCGGCTCTGCCGAGATTTGAATTTTTGTGCGGCCTTCTTCCCAAAAGAAGAAAGCTTGGCTCAGTGGTCACAACTGGGGATTTGAATACGGATGAGCCGGGATCGAATCATATCCCCGACTAGGACTATTAAATGGTTTTGTCCTCGATGATCCCAAGAGCAAATTCATCAAGCTTTGTAAATAACCAACTGGGTTGCCTCCTTTCAGTTTGGATTTTTAAAAGCTAGCAGGGAAATTGGATTTTAAGATGACAATGAAATATCCCTCTCGGGGAGTCGGTTATCCGTTCAACACTATGGAAACCGGAGATAAGCATCTATCTATCTCTATCTCGACTCTAGGATCGGAAAGGGATTTAGCTTAGGTGAAGGATAAAAGCCATAAACACCTGTATTGGCATTGTATCGGCTCCTCGAGTTGTTATTTCAGTAGTGCTCATGCGCTATCTTTGTTTTGGTATATAAAAGTAACATTTGAAATGTAATCAACGTGTGTATATTTTTTTTTTGCTTTCCACAGCTTGAAAAATATTACTCCTATGTTGACGATATTGATCTGTTTGTGGGAGGCGTCCTTGAGACCCCGATGCCAGGAGCTTTAGTAGGACCCACTTTCTCTTGTATTATCGGCAAGCAATTCCATGACGTGCGCAAAGGCGATCGATTTTGGTATGAGAGATACAACCATATCACTGGGTTTTCCTTTCGGCAGTTGAGAGAGTTGAGAAAAGTTTCCCTTGCTCGTGTTATCTGTGACAATGCGGATGACATTGATCAAATCCAACCAAGAGTAATGGAACTTGCTGGAAGGAATAATCCATTTAAAAAATGCAGCCAAATTCCTCAGATGGACCTAAGAAGATGGCGTCGGAACGCATACTACTGACATTACTACACGCTTTATTGAAATTATTTATTTTCTTTAAACCCGAACGAACGTAAAGGGGGAATGAGATCTTTTTGCCTCAACCTAAGAAAAAGGAAAAGATAAATTTTGAACTTTTAGCTACTAAAAGGAAATTAACGGTAGCATTATAGATCGATAAATATGTGACATTTTTGGTGACGGAGTCAAGTAATTTATTAAAAAAATCTTATAAATAAGTAATTTTATTTGGAAAGCCTATATTGTAATAAAACACCTAAGAGACAAACAGTTATTACCTTTTTATTAGTTATTGTAAGAATGTAACAAACAGTTTGTTGGGCTTTTATGTCTGAGATAAAACAAATGTTTGAAACTCTAACATGCGCCCATAACAAAAGGTGACGGATAAAATGACCGATGTCACCCCTTGATAACCATGGAAGCCAATTGCTGGTTTTCACCAGACGTCACGGCGGCCATGTTGGTGTACTCTTAACAAAAAAATTTTGATTATTTCTTTTGTTTGGGACACCAACATGGCCCCTGTGTCTATTGTCTCTCTTGGGATTGTGTGAAAACCAAGAATATGAACTTTTTTCTTTTAAAAAAGCAGCTTGTTTTTGGGGGTAGGGGGTAGGGCGGGGGTAGAGAAAGCTGCGGTTGAATTCAAAATTTTAAGGAATGATGTTTTACAACTCTACCTTGTCTTTTCTTTCTTCTTTCCACTTACCCTTGTCTTTCAGTGTCTGTGTTCTCGATGACGTTTCGGCAGTCCTGCCCTCTTCAGATCATAACGATTTTTCAAAATGCTCGTCAATGTCATTACTGTTAATATGGTGTCAAATGTGGGAGTCACTTTTGTCATGTCTTTCCAACGTTTTTTTTTTTTCCCCATCGAGAACACAGACACTGAAAGACAAGGGTAAGTGGAAAGAAGAAAGAAAAGACTTTAAGAAGTCATACATGGGAAAGCTTATTTCACTTTTACTCATTCATGTGCTCGCAGCGAAACGAAGGAGTTATGGTATCAGGAACCTTTCGCATTAGCCGTTAGCAGCTGCAGTGCATCATAGGAGTGAGCTTGCGTCTACGAGTCACTTTTTGATCAAATGGCCGTTAGTAATTATAATGATAATGTTAATAATAATTTTAATAATGATATTATTACCAAAGAAATTATCGAATAAAATGATTATCGATCTTTCGTAACTAAGAATGACTGAAAAATGGTCATCTCACTTCTACTTCTACTACTATCGATTTTTGATTACAGTGTCGATACAATGACTCAAGAGAGAGTACAAGAGAGAGAAAGAGAGAGAGAAGAAAGAGATTTTCTGTCTCTTCTCTGTCTCTCTCTCTATCATTTTCTGCCTTTCCTACATTAACACTCATGAATGAGTAGCTCATAGAACCCTTTCATTAACCACAGGAGGAAGCTGACCGGCTTTAGGAAAAGCAGTTCATTGTTTATTAATTATTGGCCGGTTGAGAGCGGCTCGTGAATCGGAGGAGTAGATAATCTATGTGTTGTACCAGATTTAAAGAGAGATTCAGAAAAGTCTTGTTCATTCAAACTCACGATAAAAATGTTGAAATAGCAGTCAGACAAATTTGTTTTTTTTGTCTGATTCGAAACTAATAAATTAGTCCAAGCTTGCTTATTAAAAAACGGGCTTGACCGATTCAAAAATTGGAAAGAAACAATTCAGATGAGGCAAGACACATAAGTAATCGTTGATACTTTATTTTTTGGTCATTTTTATAGCCATCAACTGATCATAAGCAAAGCAGGTTTCGAAAAAAATTCATTTAATATCGACCTTCTTTTTGTTCACTAACCTCGTCCCTGAAGTTAGATTTTCTTATAAAGTGGCGTTAACTTAAAAATTTTATAGCTAAAAAAAACTTTCATAATAAATATATTTTGTACTACCAGTTATAATTATACTTTTCTTTACACTAAGACAGTCTAATGGCAACTGGCTGTTTTGGGGAAAATAACTCGGCACTCGCTTTTTTACAAGGATCTTGTCTTTATTTTGATGAATCTCGCTCTATATGTTCACCAAAGGGCTGATAAGCAAAGCTTACATGCTTACAGGACTAAAGCCAGAACTGAACTAACTCCAGATCTTACAAAATCTTTTGGTTTGGTGAAAAAAAACGGGGCGCGGTGTGCGGGATGCCGGGGTGCCGGGATATAGAAAACACGGGGTGCCGGGGTCTGTGAAAAACACGGAGTACCGGGGTCTTTGGAAAACACGGGGTACCGGGGTCTGTCAAAAACACCTGGAAACCTACAGTGAATAAAAACACGAAAATAGTGCGTGACCATTGCTGCCCTAAAACACTTTAATGTGAACCTATTAAGAAAGCATTCAAGACAATACAAAATGGTCAAGCACAGACAAAAAACAAACGAAGAAGAAAAACGCAGACGAAATCTGCAAGCCCTCCGAGTTGTTGAGTTTTCCTAGCTAAAATAAAAACAAAGGAAAATAAACAATACAAGCCAACATAACATTACTTTCATATCTTAAAATCAATTTCACTTTCCCTTAAAAAATCATTACTTGTCATTATAAATCCGAAACTCCAAATAACATTTTTAATTGTTATTGATTAAAATGAAACTCCCTTATATAATTATAACTTTCGTAATACTATAAACTAAGTTCGAAAAATGGAGAGTCAGGCATGTGCACTTGCATTTGGAATATATTTAACATATGGAAAACTCACTGTGGTCTGGTACATATTAGTGAATAGGGACTTGCTCGTAAACCCTCCCTTGCCCCCAATTTTGGTAACTTTTCCTGCTTCAATAATTTATTTTCTTTAAAAGAAATGTGTAATTGAATGAAGAACGTTGGTGGTGGGGTATTCTGTAGTTAAACTGGTGCTTATTGGGAGAACTTACTCAGGAAAGAGACAAGACGAACACGGCTAGTTAAAGTCATTGCCGGTTTCTCTAGGTCTCCGAAGATGAACCTCGGTTTGTATCGGTGTTTGTTTGAATAAAAAAAAAATATCCTGCCAGCCACCGTTTCGATGCTTTCATGCAACTTTGGCTTCCGGAAATTGAGAGCATTGTCTTTGAATGAGAAATGTACTATCAACCAAGAATATAAATATATACTTTCACAAGCTGTCGGTTTTCAATTTGAACAAAAACTATAAATTTCATCTTTGTCAAAAATTGCAAAAATTCGTCTCGCAGGACTATGGAAAAAAGAAAGTGGACGAATATTCCTTTGCCTTATCTGTGGAAAAATTAGTGAAATTCCAAAAGCAAGAAGTTGAGTTAGCAATTGTGGGAAGAGGGGAATATATAGGAAGAGGGAAATATATAGGCTTCGAGAAAAATTTCAGTACCTAGAGGTGTCACCAAATGACTGGAGCAAAATGCGCGAAGACCAGCGAGAGACCGCTTTAAAAAGAATCCACATCATCATATTGGAGGAAATGCAGTCATCTAGCGTGACTAGTGTCACCGATGCTCTTCGTATTGGACAACATCCAGTCATGAGGGATATACTAAGGGTGTTCGTTGATTGGATACCTATATAATGACATTTTGTCATCAATCGTTGCAAAGGCAGTTTTTTTATCTGACGACGTGATTCATCACACCACTGATACAGTAGTTGTACCCTCCAAGTCCCACCCAAGGAGTCCACACAAGTGAATTTGTTCTCTGATAGAAAAGTGGAATGTTCCAACTGTCCCGGATTTGCATCTTTTTCCATTTGTGCTCACGTCCTTGGTGCATGCGTAGGCAAAGATCTTCTTTCGAACTTTCTTCGTTGGCTTGTGAGTACAAAACGTAATTCTGGAGGCGTAAATTTATCCGCAGCAGTAACATATGGCATGCCCATGGGAAGAGGGCGGAAAGGAGAAAGAGATCACCTGGTAGTATTTTTAAACTTTTGAATTAAGTTTTGAGGGTTATTTTCTTGAATTTTCTAGCGATCTTGCGCCGAGCAGATTTTCTCCCACGTGGAGACTCCGTGGTGCTTTTCTGACAGTCACGCAAGTTGGATATAGGGGATTTAATTTGATTGTTGCTCGTTGTCACTTAGCGAGAGCTACATCTAGTAACTAAACAATATTTTTAACTTGTTAATGCCTAAAACAAGTTATTACATATTTCTATGTTTATTTATATATAAATTTATATATTATGCATTAAGAAATTTAAAAATAATCTATATATCAAGAGAGCCAAGCTGACCAATGTTTCAAGTGTACCTTAAAATTATCATCAAGCCAAAGTTCTAATGCAAAGAATTCCTTTATCTTAGCATTGTCTTGTGCCTGCAAAACATGAAAGATAATGTTTAGCAGAAACAATTCAGTGATAAATATGCATATTCCACACCGTATAAAAAGAAAAAACTTACTGACGTTTCGGACGTTAGTCCTTCCTCGGAGTAAAAATTAATACTTAATAGTTATTCAAAATCATTTTTGTTATGACAGAAGAAAGTTAACTGTTAAGAAAACTACAGTTTCCATAATTGCGTGAGTTCAACGAACGCTTCCTAATCTTGTTCAATGCTATAGCTTTTTGAGGGAAAATGTTGTTCACTGACTTAGCCTCGTTTCCACGTCCTACGTTGATCGGTCAAGTTTTGACACCTCGTGACCCTTCGTGCAAAGCCTTTTTATTTTGTTCGCCATCAACCAAGTAAAGATAGCAGAGGGTTTTTTTTTTTTCGGAGCTTTTTTCGAAGGTGAGTTAAATTTGGTCAATAAAAAAAGCTCCTTCGAAGGAGAAAAAAGAAATCTCTCGACTCTTTGCTTTACAGTTCTAACAACTCTAACGACAAATCAAACTCTCTGCGATTTCAATTGAACGAACGCAACTTACATAATCCATGATTACTACTAGTTATAATTATAGCAATTTTATTTACGGTGCACAGTAATAAAAAAAGGAAAAACAGCAAAACTGTATTTGAGATTTAATAATAAAAATAATTCAATAACTTACATCCCACTGCATTTGTGAAAGACCCATTTTCTTCCTCATAACATAGACTTTTTCTTCATCTCCATATTCTTCTTTCATGATGGAGAACTTCCAGTACCAGCGAATTAGCCATCCAAGATAAAGAACAAAGTAATAAGGGCTGTGATCAAATGAAGGCAAATCATGTTAATCTCAGAATGCAGGTCTACATCGAATCCCAATCTGTCACACAGTGTTAAGTTTGCGTACGATTGGACCAATGCAGTGTTTCCTAGGAATTTTACTCCTTCTAATTTTATCTCATTTTAGACTGAACTACAATTACAAACACTTCAATTAAACAAAGAATTGAAACTGTTACCCTTAGTTTTAAGTCTCCCAAGCATTTTACCTTTTTGGTATGAACAAAAAAAGAGACTTTGTAAACAGTCCATAGGAATGGGCAAATACGGTATGTCATCTTTCTACATAATATAGGTACAATCAAAAATGCTATTTTTTTTATCATGGAAAGTGAAGATTTAGTGCTATAGATGGTTTTCACCTAAGGAATGACTTGTTTTTCCGAGGTTTACCTAAACTATAACTATATTTTTCAAAAAGAGGACTAAAAATTCGAAGCTTGACCAGCTTTTAGCCAGATAAGATAATTTTCAACTGAAATATAAGCGACTGAATATGCACTGTGTGTACAGTAAATTGTATGGTGCCGTTATATTGGTGGACCTTCATGGTCCAACAACATGGCAGCTAATTTACCAGGTTTGGCAAAAGCCAACAATTACCAAGAATATTGACCAAAATGTTATTGATAAAATATATATTAACTAATTTTCTCGTTTTCCATCAGAAGGGGGAAACAATGAAATATTAGCGACACACTGAGGTGCCCAAACTTGACTGCAGTAGCTTAGCTTCCTTTTCACAAGTGAAGAGTACAAGGTCTTGCGAACGAGGACATCCTTTGGGTCGAAGGTTGATCTCCGTACGAACCCGAGCATTTTGTTGGCCTTGCTTGTTACTTCAAGTACATGTTTTGACCATTTGAGGTCCGTAGTGGTGGTCACTCCAAGGTCTTTTTGGTGGTCCACTGACTTGATGGTCTCTCCATGTAACAAGTAGGGAAATTTTATAGGCTGGACATTCCTTGTGACCCAAAGAATCCCACATTTGGACTGGTTCAGGGAAGGGTGGTAAGTGTAACTCTTTGATGGCAATCAGAAAGGTAGTCGGTAAACCAGCACAGAAGATTTCCTCCGATACCTAGGCGATGCAGCTTTGCAAGTAGCAGCTGATGGTTAACCTTGTCAAAGGCTTTTGCAAAATCCAAATAATATGATAAGGATCCAAGGAAAGAAAAATAATAAATAATTTTAGATTAATATGATTTTACTGTGGAGGACTCCTTGTACTGTTTGTACCTTAACAATATTTGAATCCACAAAACATCTACTACACTTGGCTTGGAATATCCACCTCTGCAAAATATAAATTTCCAATTGTTACATGAAAAATTATAATAATTATTGATGTACAGTAATAATGCAGTTTAAGTCATTCATATATTTATATAGAGTTATAACTAAAAGTATTTAGATTAGATTATTTGAGGTCAAAATATAAACAGAGGTTCCTAATGACTGTGTGGTAAAAAGATGGAGGTGGGTAAAAAAATGGAAAGTTAATAAAGGATGGGTGATATTTATTTGGAACTGTGCTATCTCTACTTAATGGCTATCATTATAGCTAGTCCCACAAGCATTGTACTTTCATATTAACTAGTAAATTTTACTGTTTTTTGGGAACCTGAGCCTGTTTGTTAGCTACATCATCGAACTGTGTAAATGCATCTATCCAGGGAAGTATTATGGAGAGGCTTTTTTTAAACTTTGTACTCTGGATATTTTTAACTTAGTCTAACAAGCTTTCGATTGCAGCTGCAGTCTTCTTCAGATATGGTAACCTCAGATGGAGGTGAGGTTACCAAGCAAAGTGAGTTAGTTAGAGGGGGTGCAACCAGCGCCCTTTTCCATCCTTTCCCTTTGCACACGAATTCTTGATCTGATTGTGTTGTGCCTGATCGCAGGTATGTCGTAACGTCCGCCATCTCTGTTCACAGAAGGTCGTAGAGCCCAGATCTAAATTGCCTCCTCGACCCCTCTCTCAAGCCACTTTTCCTCGGTTGTTAAGACTCGTACAGAATCAATATCCACGTGGTGCTTAGGACCCAAGGTGTTGATGTGTTGGGAGACCACAGAACCAGTGGAGTTAGGCCAACGGTGCTGGTCAACTCGTGCCTTGAGTGATTGGCCGGACTCACCCACGTAGTCCTCATCACAATCTTCACATTGTATGTGATAGACCGGGAACACAATCCTTTCCTTCTCCACCTGATCCTTTGGTCTCACCAACAAGTGTCTAAGGGTGTTATGGGCTTTAAAGTACGCAGGGACACCATAAAAATTGTATAGTCTATATAACTGTTCTGACACCCCTTTTATATACGGAAGTATCACCAGGAAGGTGCACCTTGCTCATAGGTGGTCATGTGGGATCCCTCTGATAGTGAATGATTCCTGGGTCGTAGAGACATTTTCCCTGTTGGTACTGTGAGCTGTGACAGTGTCTATATCCTCCAGAAACCATCCTGGGTATCCATTAATTTCTAGGGCCGACACGATGTTTAACTTTTCTTGAGCTCGATCTTCCTTGTTATTCACAACCATTTCTGCTCTGTGGATCAGGGTTTTCACTACACCACGTTTGTGCTCAATAGGATGGTTACTGCTAAAACTCAAATATTGGTTAGTATGTGTGGGCTTAATGGAAAACATCGTCTTGAATAATCCATCTTGTAGACTTGTTACAAGTACATCCAGGAATGGCAACGATCTCCCAGAATCCAAAGATGACTCTGTTGTGTGATCTGGCACAACACAATCAGATCAAGAATTCGTGTGCAAAGGGAAAGGATGGAAAAGGGCGCTGGTTGCACCCCCTCAAACTAACTCACTTGGCTTGGTAACCTCACCTTCGTCTGAGGTTACCATATCAGAAGAAGATTGCAGCTGCAATTGAAAGCTTATTAGACTAAGTTAAAAATATCCAGAGTACAAAGTTTAAAAAGACCTCTCCATAGCTACATATCATGCTGATGAGGCCTAAAAAGGCCAAAACAGCTATCCATGGCTGCTAGTATTCAGACTCACTATATTTTATGGTAGATTTAACCCTTTCAGTGCCAGTTGTATTTTTAAATTCTCCCAACCTGAGCCCATACTTTTCATTGAACAAATTT
>JAOBBB020223631.1:0-11498 GCA_025331005.2 Zoanthus gigantus | reverse complement strand
AAGCTCATTTATTGCATTCTAGCTCATTAACATATGACAGGGAGAAAAAAACGAAGGACTGGGTTTAATGTCGCATAAAAGCAATAGTATTTAAGGTCATTTATTGCATTTTAGCTCATTAACATATGACAGGGAGAAAAAAACGAAGGACTGGGCTTAATGTCGCATAAAAAACAATTGGCTTGATTTTTATACCTTGTTCTAAACTAACTTCCTGTTAAGACAGGTTTATTCAAGTTTATTAAGACAAAGCAAATTACAAAATATGTTTCAAAATTCCAAATTACCTCCCACTATTGTGCATGCAAATAGAAAGACTGGCTCAGACAAAAATTTTATTATATATGGCTGCATGTCAAACTATAGTTTCTGATTGGTCAAGAGACGTATTTGTCAGTTAAACCAAGTTTGTTTGCAACTAAATCCACCTTACCAGACAAGTTAAAATCTGAGCTGATAACAGGAATTCATTGCAGTTGCAGAAGAACAGTCAAAATCAAAGTGTCCCATTGTATCAAAATCTTAACCATGGTTGAAAATTGTTGTGTGAACCTGCCCACTATCTGGCTTTGATTTAAAACTATATTTAAAATTGAATGCAGTTGACCGAGTTATTCATATTCTAATAAAGAGTGGTATTGTTACATTCCACTAATTATGAAACTGTGATCCTTTTAAGTCCGTTTGCATTAAAAAGTAAACAAGTGAGACAATGAATAGTCTTGCTGTCTGCATGTTCCAGGAAATCAATAAAGAAACTGTGCCGATTATATTAGAAAATTAATTTTAAACAGAGGTCAGATCTTTGAATCAGAAGAAACTTCATGCACATCAAAACCTAGTCATCAAAACAATTCTCATCCGGGAAGAACTGTTGCACCCTGTACTAAACAGGTTGTAAATATTACAGCAGAACATACCTGTATACTGTATAGTCCGTATATGGGAGTACCCCCCTTCCCCCCCCCCCCCCATGACCTATTATTATTAACTGGTGGGACATTCAAAAAAGATTTTGTTCTCTGTCTAAAATACATAATAAGTTAAGTTATAAAATTTTTAACAAAAGATCATACTGGTGTCACACATTATATTACCAAAGAAATAATGCTTTCATTGAAAACCTTAGCATTCTGTCGAGAAAGACTTAACATTAATAGTCATTATCCCGGGTGTAATAAAGACTACTCAAAACGTCGAAAGATAATATATCATGGCGGCATGTCAACAGTATTAGTCAATATAAAAGCAGATTTCAAAGCAATTCAGCCGTTAAAAACCACTCGTGCAAATAATCTCCTAAAATTCATGACAATATTTTTGAAAGGTAATCGATTTTATTTATGAAGTGTCTTAAACCTCTGGTTTGAATACTTTTCTTTCAATGAAAGCCATTCATTCACACAAAATTCTCATGTTACATACTTGGTTCAATAAGTTCGCGACACTGAAATCAAAGCTGTCGAAAAAAGTTTTAGTTGATATAAACAGAGCATATTCGCCTAATAAATACATTTTATAAGTTGCAAACAGATAAACACAGCTATTATGAACTGGTTTATGAAATAGTTGAGTTTTGATAGAAAGTATTAAAAAATATTTTTTTTGTTGGCAGTCTCTCTCCAACTTTTGTTAGTCGTAAAAAACACGGAAATAAAATTTCAGTCGCTAAGCACTGCTTAATGGATGAAAAACAACTTTAAGTCAAGTTATCGAGACTAGTTTTGAAACAAAAATATAACAACATCAACATAAAAAAAACACATCAAACCTGAAACAGTCTGCAAGTCGGAAACGGTTTTTACGGCCGGTTTTTTTGCAGCAGAAGACTGGGAACTTTGTCTTTCGACAACTTTTGGGAAGGAGACGAATGAACGCAATATTCTTGTTGTTGTTGTGGTGGTGGCGCTGGAAAATTTTGACAGCATTGCGATGAACCCGCTATGAAAACAACGCTTCGAGACAACGCAAAGAAAAATAGTAGAAAAGGGGCAAAGATTAAGTAGCAAGAACAGCGAACTTGCCACAGTGGTTACAAACTGCTGCCGGCAAACATCAAGGAAAACCCCACTTCAAAAAAACAAACTTCAGTTGAGTAATTATTTTTCCTTATTCTGTAATCTCGGGCCGACATTCAGTCAAACGGTCACGTGGCACACATGTGACTTCTCTCAGGAGAGATCAGCAGACTATTTCCGGAAACAGAAGTATTGTTTTCTTGCGGAATTTACAAAGTGAACCGCACACAGAGATCGAGAACATGAATTTTGATTTTTTTTCATGCTCCAACAGCCAGAAAAACAAGAATAACGGTTACTGAAAACCAATTGACGAAAGGCATTATTCGCAAAGTTGGGCGGAAAGATATCGCGTTGCGTCATAATTTCAATGTGACTAGACCTGCCAACTACCAGCTAAGCACGAGGCCCAAGGTTTTAACAACACTCAATCAGTCAATTTCTTTCAAAATAACACACACTATATAACCATAAAAGATTTGAAAACTCAAAGAAGAACTGAATAAACAAGTGATTTTCTGCTCAAATAACTAAGCCACGTCTCAGTAAAAACAACAAAACTTGAGAGAAGAAGCAGTGATTTAATATTATAAGGCGGAAAGAAAACCAAAAAAAAGCCGCTCGTTCTTACTAAACTAAATGGACTTTAATCTATAAAAATCGGCTGATTCGGTTTGTAAAGTGAAACGAATGGGAAACTAGACAACCCATTACTACAGTTATTTCAGTTCGTCAAATATATAAGTTATAATATAAACACAATGTTCTCTATTTTCTCTACAAACCACATGTTTCCATGCTACGTCGCAAACGCTCGAAACGCCGTTTGCTTTGTGCGGCAAAAAGTTGGTTAAATCACGATCCCATTTTTTCTTCCCTTAAAGCTTACTTCCAATGGTTTTCTACTATTAGATTAACATAGTTACTACATGAGCTGTTCTTTCAAACCTTCTAACAGGAATTTTATGGCATCGCTTTTTGGCGGCAACATAATTTGGCATTGCGTGACGATTTTAATTTGGTATATAACTTATTATATACTAATATAGTTTAGCTTTAGTTTTAACCCAAATTACGTTTTACTTTATATTAAATATAAAGTACAACGTAATTTGGATAAAACTAAAGTTAAAATTTTTTTTTGAATGAATTGTCATTGATTAGTAGCTGAACTTTTCGTCAGACGTTGAACGAACAAGAACTCGCCATTGGCATTACTACATACACGAGGTCTGATAAGTGCCGAAAAATCTTTGTCAAAAGGCGCTCCCGATACAATTAGAGTTTTCTATTAAGGCCAATTGTTTGAAGGATTTTGCTTTAAAGATGAATAAAGTTAGGAGTTTTTTTAAAACAGAAAGATTAAAACAGGAAAACGAAATTGAACGGAATATCTAACCTTCTATGTTGTGAAGCTGTGAACCGATAACTGCGCTTGCTTGCGTGCTCTTGTTTTGGTGGATAACATTTGTGATACTCCCCAAAGAACGAAGCGACTTCACAGTCACGGAACTTCTTCGAGCCAATGTTGACAGCATTTTGAAGAACCGATTGATGGAATGGACTGGATATCAACTTAGAAGGGTCTTCTCTGTCGACTGAATCCACTCAAAGAGAACCGGTGAATTGTGCGGGCTTAAAACTACCGGTTTGAATTTGGAAATATGCCAAGCATACACATGATAAAAAAACCCCGTGACTAAACAGTTATTCATTGGTCGCTTACATTGTAACACAACTTTGTCTCAAAAGAAAGCATTAAAAAATTTCAATATGAAAGAAAATCGCTAATATATAAAAAATTGGCAAGTTCAATGAAATAATGACTGTCAGAAAGTCGTTATTTTCTGTTTCCTACAGGTATTATAAGAGTCTCAAAGGATTTATGTTTATATGCTTTTGAAAAAATTTGGACGTACTCCCAAGGTCAGGAGATTTTTAGTTTTACCGAGTATTTCGTGTAACCAGAAAGTGATATCTTAAAGAATATATTTCAAATGAGCATTAAATTCGGGGTCTACAGTATAGTCACTTTTATTCATTATTGACATTAAATTGACATTTGCCAGGAGGCTAAAATATGTTCCGGCTTCAAACTGTAATCACAAATATGAGAAATATCTCATTCTCAACAAAAAATGACACCATCCCGCCAATGAACTTAGCCCTCGACAAATGACATTCGACAAGTAAGGCCAATTGGAAGCGGAAATAAGAGGCATTGTAACTATGTAAAGTTCTAAAACGCTCATGAATCACATAAACTCTTGTTGTATTTTAAAATTACTCTAAACTGCGAACTTGTTGAGGAAAATGATTTCAAAAAAGTTACAGTATGTCTGCGAGTAAGTAAAACACATAATTTAGACAAGTCAAGGTTGGTTCAAACATGTCAACATTTGGGCTAGACATGCGACGAGAATAAAAATCGCCACCATTGTGTCGTTCAAAGACAGTCTTCTTTTGTTTTTACTAACTGGATTAACTCCTCCTCCAAGAGGAGTTGTATTCGTTTTAAAAGTAATACTATTTAAAAAAATGACCTTATTAATATTTTCGAGTTGCCCCGGTATAAATTCTACACTTTTTGATTTTCTTACCAAAATTCTAAGGGTTTATAACCTGAAGTTGAATGTTTTCGGAATTTTAAAACATCTTTCATCTGAAACTGATTTTAAAAATACCATGGCTGTGCATGTGATATACTGAAGATTTTATTTTTACTGCTAGTAATGGCTCATTAATGATTTGCCACCAGCTGTTTTGATTTTGAGTAGTTTGGGCTCGCAATATTTTCTCAGAAACTGTATGTTTATTTGCCTAGAGTTGCATCACTTCGTTCGCTTGAAAAGCTTTCAATATTTTAAAAAGTTTTCAAATTAAAATCCTTTTTATTAGTGTTAATGCGCTGCCAGTAAAGTTGTTTGCCAGTAAATAAAGACCGCCGTCAGCACTAATAAAAAAAAGCCTGAGGGTTTATATAGCTTAAATGCCTAAATAAAATTTTTCCCTAAAAATTTTAGTTGTTGCGCGCTAATGTCTAGGGTTTAGGCCAGTCACAGTCGCCGCAGATGGTGCGGCAACGACGACGCGAACGGCAAAGAACAATAGCCTTAATTACTGAACACAATAGTTGGACGCTGAAATGTAACGAGCTGGCCACCTGCTCGCCGTCGTTTTCATCGATACGCCGCGGAAAGCTCACTGTTGGGTTCTGTGGACAATGTGAACGTCAAAATTTGACAATCTTTGTTTGCTTTCGAGGCTGAACCTTTTAACTTTTACTGTTCGAAAATCTCATGCAAAGTCGAAACTAAAATTTTATCGCTGATCTAAAACAAAAAATAAACGAGAAATAATATTTTTCAAACCTGCCGTCGATCGTCTTTGCTCCCGCCCTCGTTTCTTAAAGTCCCTGCGGATTTAGATTTTTCAATTGTAGGTGCAGAGACGGAAGAATTTGGTAGGCAGTTCCAGGTTCAGATGGTTCTTGGAAGGAATGAGTAAGAGAAGGCCAGAATATCACTGCTAACTTGTTTATATTTAGAAGGGTTATATCTAAAGGAACGGGAATTTTCTTGAAGACAATGATGAAAGCTTATGTTTACTACGTTGTTACGGATTTTGTAGAAGGTTATCCAGCCAAGGGAGGTGACGAGTCTCGAAATGCTTTGGTAAGGATCATGACCATTGGTCACAAATTGTGCCGCATTTTTTTGGACCTGTTCTATTTTGCTCACAAAGTGATAAGAGAGGTTAGTGATAAGAGAGGTTAGATAAAGCCAAACAAAAAAAACTTGTTTAGCGTTTTTTGCCACTTCTAATTTTTTATATAGTTTTTTTTTATATAATTTCTTTGTTTTACAGTTTAAAACAGTTTTTAAAATATTTCAAAACTTTGAGGTTCTATATCGCTAAAAACGCGCTAAAAACTGATCGATACGTGCACGTAGGCCTGGGTACAAGGCCTTCGCGACAAGAGAAAACACAGGTAGCCCAAGCTCCCGTCACGAACGAATACTAATTAGTGTTGATTTACAAGGGATTATATGGAGACTTTTGAAATTTCGAATTTTTGTCTTTTAAAAATCTCAATAAAGTTTAATGAAATACTCACAATGTCTTTAGCGGGTGATAGTGAATGGAATTAGATGAAACTGAGACAGGAGATTATAAAGAATAATACCAAGGCACTGTGAGTATTTCATTAAATTTTATTGAGATTTAAGATAAAAAATCGAAAGTTCAAAAGTCTCCATATAATCCCTTGTAAATCAACACTTATTAGTATTCGTTCGTGACGGGAGCTTGGGCTACCTGTGAACAAATCGCTTGGCGTGAACAAAATAAAATGCAGAGAATTATCAACTTTGAACTGCTGATGTAGACACAGGTTGAGGAAAATTCTTTTTTAAGATTAATATTATTGGACAGCCGAGGCTCCCTTGAACAAAAACTTTTTATATTTCAAAACATTTGTGTAATTAGTGTCCCAAAAGCGCAATCTGAAGCCATATAATATAAAGCGATAAAACATTGCTTTGATTTTTTGAACCGTCCCAAAAAGGTACGAAAACTATATTTTGTATGAATCTGTAATCTAAAACCTTTCTAAAAATATTATAACTTTCAACATAGCGCCTATCAGTGAAACGTCATATATTTTTTATATCCTACTTATATGTTTCATGAAGGCTACTAGGACTTTAATTTTGTATAATTCTGTTGTAAAAAATAATCACCTATATCAGGTGCCTCACAAATGTCACAAGGCCTTTTCATAACCAACAGCTGCACCACTGTTGCTAGGGCTTGGGAAGTGCGGTGACGTCCCTAAGGACAAAATATGACAGGCGTTATTTTTGAGATTTCTTGGTACCCAAGTCTATTCTCAGACTGTCGCATACCAAAACCGACATGGAGAGTGGGGTTTTTCCAGATATCGAAGACTAAATTTCTTTCAACTCGCTAAGGGAATGCCTAAAGACAAGTCTAAAACCATCAGGACTTATGATGAGGATGGTTATCGAAAAAGAGCTGGCTGTCTGTGTTTTAGAACAGAAACAGAAGAAGAGGTATGTAAATCTTATACAACCTCGTTCTTCCTCTTTCACAATCTCAGCTGTTAGCGTTCTAAAGAAGAAAACTTTGCCATTTGTTTGTAAGGTATTGCTAGTATCAAGTAACAACCATCCTGGTAACTGGATTGTTCCAGCTGGCGGCGTTGAACCGGGAGAAGTACCCGAAGAAGCAGCCATTCGTGAAGTAGCAGAAGAAGTAAGTTTCACATTTCAAAAACATCACGCACGCGGTTGATTCTACAGGTGCATTAGCTGAAAAAGCCATTTAAAAATTTCGTTTGTGCTTGTTAATAGTTTTAGATCTGTTTTCTGATGAAAAGACATTTCCACCCTTTTCGAACGTTTGCATTGATTATAATTATTAAAACTTTCTTCTATCAACAACAGAGTGGTTTACGGATTGTATAAAAAGCGATTAATAGATTCAATTTCCAGTTAATTTGAAGTTTGAAGAATCATTTTCTTTATTTCAGGCCGGAGTTCTTGGAAAAATTGTGCGATTTGTCGGTGTTTTTCCGGTTAGTATATTGTATTTAGCTTTCTGGAAGTCACCTACGCCACACTTGATTGAAGAATAATTGTTGTCTGAATATTGCCGAGGTTAGTCATATAGATGAGTACTGCATGCACATTTCTTGATCTTTCCTTCTTTTTTGCCTCAGAACGAAGTAAGAAAGACTAAAACGTTTATATACGTTCTTATTGTTACTGAAGAACAAGAAAGCTGGCCGGAGGCGAGAAATATTGGTAAGGTTGTGCTTGCTGTTTGAACGTTTTTCAAAAAGAACCAATCTTGTCCAGTCATGTTATACTTGCAATTACTGTGAAGCGTTCCTGTTTAATTTTTTCAGAATTTCTTTCAAGCTGAATTAAGCTCGGAGTAATTAAACACTAAACTACCTAAAAATGTTAAATGTTACCTTGGACATAGAAGGTATTTTTGAATTCCCTTTTTATCATCATCATCATCATCATATTCGGTTTTACGTCCGTTTTACATGCTGGCATGCGTTGGACGGTTTTTAGAAAATTGACTTCCAAGCTAACCTATCTCTGACCAGTTCTTTGCTAACTCTGCTTTCTCTCAAATCCATCCTTATCACTTCTTCCCATGTTTTCTAACTAGATAAAATGTATACCCCCCAAAAAATTGTACAATTAAAGCAAAAAATAAAATCAAAATATAGATTTAATCAAGAGAATAGTGTAAGAAAACGACAAAGAAAATAGCCAGATATCTAACACTTAGCAGCATGAGGAAACTGTAGGTAAATTATGGGAGGTTTTAAACACTTCGGGCATAAGGTTGTCCAGCTATTATGGAAGTGTCCGGACAGAAAGAATTTAACAAAGTTGCCGTGTATCTCTTATACAGTTCGAAGCTAAAACTTGCTTTTGAGGGTTAAGCACAAGTAATTGGGGATGATGTGTTCAAAGATTCGGCAAATTGGCTTCTTTGCTTTGGCGAATTCGGCAAATTTTAAGTTTAATTAAATAATGATAATTATTAAAGAACAAGACTTCTGGAAGACAATTTATTACAAAAGCTAACTGAACTAAGAGACAACGTTCATTTACTTTTTGTGTTTTTGGACTTAAATATTGTTTATATTATCTTATTCTAATTTCACACGCAACTAGTTTGTACAATAATAGTCTATATATATTATCATATAATTGACCTGACGATGTTACAGAGATAGCAACGAAACGTCTCTTAGCTCAGTTAGTTTTCCTAGTTAATGGCAGCTTTATTTCCAAATTTGTCAACATCAAAAAAAAAAGCAGAAAAGAAAGTTGTTCATTATATGTCGCCCTTTAGTTGTCTATCGGTAAGGGCAATCTTTTCTCCTGGTTTAAATGCTGGCATCCCCAAATACGGACAACTTGCACATCTGAAGGCGTCTCCAAGGTAACACTGAACGTGAAAACAGTCTGCATTAGTGCATGAACTGATCGATAATAGGGACTTTAAACAATGACGACGGAAAAGGCCAACGACGACGGCTCAGAAAAATCACATTTCTGGTTCGCTCTTTACTTCTTTGTGCGGTTCATTAGGGTTTTGTTTTCGTCGCCATAAACTTTAAAAGCGGAAAACAATTAAATCTTTCTCCATGAAGCTAAACAAATACCAAGAACGTTTTAATTATTGCAATTCCAAAAAGGTCTTTTCGTGTACTAATTTTAACAACTCCGTGCAGTTGCTCAGTTCGATGCATTCCGGCGTGCAGTTATTGTATTTACTATTGTTCTTTGCCGTCGGAATCGCCATCCTCGTTGCTTAAAGTCCGCAATAAAACTAAAACTTTCTCTCTAAAATTTGTTACAGCTCCTCCAAACGATGGCGCATACATTTGCATATCTAACGCCCTAAACTGAATGTTTTGTAGAATAATAATTGTCAGCGAACGATATAAATGTATAAAAAGATTGATTAAGGGGAGATTATAGAAGATTTTTGATAATTACTCAATGTGTAAAATGCAAGCCATCAGGCGGCGAACTTTCATCATATTTTTCCACTGACTGCGTAATGTTATTCAGTTCTCAATTACGTGATGTCAGAGCTCAAGGCCACAGCGTTTAAATATGTCACAGAGACAATGATGTTTTGTTCAGTTCCTAAAGGCAGTCGGTGGCCATTTTTTGTAGTTTTGTGATGTTGTGATTAACGGCTCAGCGAATCCCGATCCATATATTTCAGTCTTGATGTATGTGTGCGAATATTGATCAATATATTTCAATCCTAATGTATATCAGCAAACTCTGATATATATGTGTGAATCTTGATGTATATATTTCAGTCTTGATATATAAATATAATAGTTCATGTATGTATACACCAATTTTGATGTATGCGTGTGAATCTTAATTTATGTATTGCAATCTTGAGGTATGTATATGCAAATCTTGATATCTATGTGCGAAACTTAATATAAATATATCAATCTTGATGTATATCCACGGATCGTGATGTTTTGTCCCCTTTTTAAAAGGCATACCTAAAGGTAACCTGTGGTAATTTCTAGCTATCTAAGCCTTAATTACCCTTCATAACGAATGCACTAAAAGGGTAATGTCATTCAGTGCTCAAACACGTAATGTCAAAGCTCAAGACCTAAAGGCAACCTGTGGCCATTTCTAGCTATCTAAGCCTTTTAATTACCCTTCATAACGAATGCACTGAAAGGGTAATGTCATTCAGTGCTCAAACATGTAATGTCAAAGCTCAAGACCTAAAGGCAACTTGTGTCCATTTCTAGCTATCTAAACTTTAATTACCCTTCATAACGAATGCACTGAAAGGGTAATGTCATTCAATGCTAAAACACGCAATGTTAAAGCTCAAGACCTAAAGGCAACCTGTGGCCATTTCTAGCTATCTAAGCCCAAGGATCACTTCAAACTAATGCTCTGACTATAATTCATTACAAACCGCAACAACTGCAAACTCTAACTTTGGCTTATCGGAACTCTAATTTTCCGCAGACCTCAGTGATAAAGTTTTACAACATTTACCACACCTTAAATTAAAAAAAATCGTTGCATATCACCTATAAATTCAAATGTTTTTCCAACAGAACACAGCTCACTTTTGATTACTTACGCTTCCACAAGAAGAAGTGGCTTTTGTTGTTGCTTTAGTTGTAGCACCTTCTTGATTGAGCTCCTCCGCCAATCCGCATGTACTGGAACCAGGAGATTTTTTAATTAATACCAAAACATTTTTCTTAGAGTTGCACATGATTATAACTGCTTTTGTCAAGGCGAAGAGGGAATGACATTTTAAAACGATCACAATAATTGTTGTACACCTTAAACTGCCATAGATGGAGCCCCTAATTCTTACTACTACTGCTACTGCTACAGCTACTGCTGCTGCTACTGCTACTGCTACTACTACTACTACTACTACTGCTACTATTACTACAACTACTACTACTACTACTATTACTACTGCTACTACTACTACTACTACTACTACTACTACTACTACTACTGCAACTACTACTACTACTACTATTACTGCTACTACTACTGCTACTACTACTACTACTACTAAAACTACTACTACTACTACTACTACTACTACTACTCCCGCACGATAGACTGATACCTTACCAACTAGGCTAACCAGACGGCAGTTTACTTCAATTGCCTGAAATTTTCAGACTGCTTTTCCTTGAAATTGCGTACTAACGCAGGGTTCGTACATCTTTTCAGCTACAAAATTTAAGGACTTTTGAAGGAACTTCAAGAAACATAATATAACAATTCAAGCAATGTTAAGCAATATATTTCGAACTGTCATAACATGCAATTAGCATATATTTTTACGATTTTGTTTCTTCGTTTACTCCTTAGTTTTAGTTTCGATTGAGAAGATATATCAAAC
>JAOBBB020223561.1:0-11498 GCA_025331005.2 Zoanthus gigantus | reverse complement strand
AGGGTTAAAGACTGAATGAAAAATTGAATGACTGAAGAATTGAGAAAAGTAAAAATTTACTCGCGTTGAATAGACAAAGTTAAAGTTAAAGTTGAGCTTGCAAGTTTGTTAAATAAAATCAATGAATATTGCTTTACCTGGCCGTTATAAAGTGGTCCATTGTCACACAGTGAGTCAAAATAAAGCAGCCCTTCACGTATTGCTATGTCAACAGAGATAAACAAACTCTGCAGAAATTGTCGAACCAACACAAAGGAGGACTCGTACAACCTTTCTTCGTCTAGTCTATGAAACAGAATTAAACTTTAGTACTAACCCTAACCCAACAAGAATGAAGTTGATGAAGAGTTCTTAAATTATGACTTTATTGACAAACCCCGCTAAAGAATTTATGTTAACGTTTGAAGTAGCATGAGCAAAGTCTTCACACCTTTTCCTCATCTTGTATAGCTAAAAAGCATTAGTTAAAAATTATAAAAACGAAGTTGCATCCTTCCTACGGCCGAGTAAACTTTTGGGCTGTCTAAATTCAAGTAACAAAAAAACTTTATTTAAAGACGAGAGAGAAAAGATAGAAAATAAACATTAAAACACAGACACTAAAACTTTGATAAATACGTATTCAGAAAATATGTGAGAGGTTTGCAGTTAGTTCGTTTAGAGGAAACATAATTAAAAAGGCTTTTGATTTGTTTAAACAAAAGATGGGATAAATTTTATGTTGTTTCTTGTTTGGCTGTTACTTCTAGAAAAAGACTACGCTTGTAATAACGAAAACTAAAGAAAAATGTGACGAACATTCTACCTTTTAAGCGTGACACAGAGATCATTTCCCGCAGTCTGGATAATTGAGGATGTCTTTTCGGGATCTTCTGCCTTGATAAAAAAGTTCCACAACACAGAAGCAGCTTCCTTAGCAACGCTTGGTATTCCCGCAGTGTAAGCAATCTGCATAATATTAACAAGTACGATGAAAGTTATGATAAAATGACAAAAGTTTACATAAGTAACACGTTTATCCAACAATTTCTAGTCTCATTTTCTCTTTTAATTAGAAAAAGTTAGTTTCTAATGCAGCTATTCTTCATCTTGGTTTTTTTACTTTAAAATTTGCTCCAAATTAGGCATAATATAGTTATAAGAATATCAAGATACAGATACCTGGGCAAGATAGCCCCAAGCCATCAAACAAGGCAAGGAGAGTGCAGCCAACACTGGTCGACTAGTTGCCCCAATACCACCACCAATAACCTGTCCACAATTGTTGTATGCTGCTACAGCAAAAACATACTTCTCATTGGCTTTCAGACCTGTTACATGGAACTTGCAATTTTCACTTGCGGGAGTCTGCAACAAAATTTGTCATGATCTCTTATGAAAAACCCCATTTTACTTTCGGCAAAGTTTTCTAAGTATGTTTTATCTATGGTATAATCACTATGACATATTTGGTAATTTAGCGGTGATCTATGTATATTTCATTTTCCCACTTTTCAAAAGTTTAACTTGTTTTACACTAAGAAAATAGTTGTCAATTTATAATTTGTCCTCTTACAGCGCCCTGCAACGCCCTTCCTCACTAATATAATACTCTTATTACTATTATTTTGTATGTTTTTGTATATTAAATGACAAATCTGATAAACAAATAAAAACTCAGTGAAAGTTGAAATAAATAAATATATAAATAAATAATCTTTACATAAATCAATAATAAATGTTTTGGCAATGGAAAACTGCAGAAACTATCTGTTTTTTTTATTTTCATTAATCGCAAAAAGACATAATTTTGAATCCTCGAGTTCACTCATATATTTCAGCTATTCCTTGCATACACTTACAGTCTTACACACTAACCTCCTCTCCGGTGCCTCTGAGTTGGTAGTCATTAAGTCGGACCTTCACATTATTACCACTAGCTGATCTTCCAAACAAACGGTACCAGGCAACCTGTGGCGATTTATATTAATAATAATAATAATAATTTATTAGTGGATAATAATAATAATAATAACAATAATATACTAGCAGATATTTTAGTGTTTGATAAGGTGAACAAGAAAGTTGTTATCATTGATCCTTCGTGCCCGTTTGATACTAGAATTCGAGAGAAGGAAAAGGAAAAGTTAGACAATTATAATCAGCTGAAGTACGAATTAGTGAGGTTATGGAAATTGAAAAAATGTTCTATTGTACCAGTTGTGATTGGCTCGTTGGGAACAGTAACTAACAAGATTGACTTATGGATAAAGGAAATTGATATACAATGCCAAATAGAGTTACTACAAAAGGCATGTCTTCTTGGAACATCAAGGATTATACGTAAAGTGATGAACATGTGATATCTTAGACTACTGGTTGCAGTCCGATATCATATAGATGTTGCCAGATTGGAATCTGAGTTAAATTGATAAATAATAATGATAATAATAATAGAATAGGAGAAAGTGAACAAATATCGAGACCTAGGAATAGAGATCAAAGACACATGAAGAGAGTTAAACTACTCCTGTTGCCATAGGGGATCTAGGAATGTTCACAGATAGCTTAGAAAAGTACCTGGAGGATATCCACGTGGGACTAAAGCCAACACAAAGCAGAAATCTGTGCTATTAGCATCAGCCAGAATCCTGAGAAGAGTTCTAGAATGCTAAGGTGGCTTGTTGCTGCTCGCTCTAGACTCGCCAGCGAACTAGTGTGATTCGATGACAAATAATATAATGATAATATTAATAATAACCAATTGTTTTAGGTGTCTTCCAGCTGGCCAAAAGTCTGCTAATTGGGTCACCATCTTTACCACTTTAAGGTGGACGGAGACCTTTGACATGACAGACACACACACATAAACACAGATAATGTCTCCAAGGGCCTACCGACGCTCTGTCTCTGTCTCGATAGCAATAAGTCATAATGGTTTCTCCTTGTGCCAGGAAATCAAGAAAACGTAAGAAGAAGATCTAGTTCTCAGCCAAGTAATTGCAGTTGTTTTGCGTCGGCCAAGATGAAGAAAATCAAGAAATCAAAACGTAAGAGGGTGGCTAAGTAAAAGCGATCACTTCATTTCGAATAAAAAAGGAATTATGTTCATTAAGTATCGTAAAGGACGGAAACGTTTAAGCCAGTCGGTGGTACCTGCAGTCGAGCAGGTAAAGAACGAGGAAACGTGTCACATGTCCAAAACAATGAGACTTATCCAGTGTAAGTACTGCTGGTTATCGGTCGATAATAACACGAAAAGGTACTATCAGACCTGTGCTCTTTGTACTGTTTGCAAAGATCCAAGAAAGACTACGACAGACTCTGTTTGTACCAGTCAACCAACAGAGCCATGGCAGGAAATCTCTATGGACCTGAAGCGGCCTATTGGATCGCGACCAAGACCTTCATTTACAAGTAGTATTAGACATCTTCACGAGATCAGCCAGGATGATACCCATACCAAAAAAGGCAGCCAAGACTTTTGCTGATACCGTGGTCACTCAGAGTCTATATTCACTGACCGAGGCATGGAGTTCGACAACTCAACAATATTAGTGTTGGCATCAGGGGCAGATAAAAAAAATAAGACCCCTCCAACCACAAGAAAACGGTGCAGTATAGAGACTGAAGCGCACTAGACAAATCCTAAAAAAACGCAAGAAAGCAACAACAGTGATTGGGACCTAAAGGTAATTTTGTGTGTGGGTTTCAACTAGCTAAAGTTGGAACATTCATCCACGCAGCACTCTCCATTTTTCTGAAGGGGCCATACGGTAGGTGTACCACTCAAATCACCCTAAATAAGAAAAGTGTAAAAAGTGACAAGGATATTTCTAGCTAGCCAAAGTTCGGGATAAACTATACAGAAGACTATAGCCACCCAAGAAGGGCCAAGCAAAAGCAGTACATAAAGCGTGGAAAAGACCATATATTGTCATCCAGTCTCGACAAGAAAAGACTTACCGTGTAAAGAAGGCCAACAACTTCCAACAGACTAACTCGCAACCAAGACCAGTTGCCTCCTTTTCACACTAGACCCGCACGTCTGAGCAAGCAAATGGAACCCGGAGGTGATGTCTCACATAAAGAATGTCCTCCCAACTCTAACACTGCAAAACCTAGAAGTGGTTTTCTAAGATTCGAAGATTGGGAAGATAAGGCCGAAGAATGCTCTGAAAACATCAATATCGTTCTTCAAGAAAATGTTCTGCACGAAGGAACCCATAGTTGACCTGTGCAATAATTTGCCCCATAACGAAGCCTGACACAAAGAATTTGGGGCCCAAGCATTACGGTAAGTGGGTTGACACTGAAAAGGTTCTAACCCTCTGTATTAAGGCTTTGCTAGTGTGCAATTTAGATGTAAGGGAGAAAAAGTGTAATGTGGGTCAGCAGAATTCGCCACTTGTATAGCGTATGTTTTCGGAGATGTCTATGCTTTGTTGAGAGTTTGTTGTGCATGAGTTTTACAGATCGAGGTTTGAAAGCCTGGGCGACCAGGTCGTGGTTATGAACTGAAATGACTGGGGAGGAGGCTTAACATATGAGCAACATCGACCAACATATATATTAGATATAATTTTATGTCCTCTCAACGCCCCGTAGCATGCTAAGCATCGATATTTTTACAGAATTGGATGTTTCCTTTTTAAATGTAATTCATATTACAAAGTTGCTCAAAAATTGCTCTGAAAGCCAAAAGTTGCTCTAAAATTGCCTAGCACAATTTGTTCAAGTTTATAGGAGTAATATTTATACTACTACTACTACTACTACTACTACTAGTAATAATAATAATAATAATAATAATAATAATAATAACAACAACAACAACTGATTTTTACTGTGAAACACAGAATTTGTTGTGACCCTTTCCTAGTGACAACTTCTGCGGTCTTTACTAAACTGGCTTTACACTTTAAATTCAATATCAAACAAAAATCCCTAAAACTTACAGTTTTGCAGCATGAAAAAGGCACACCACACGCCTCTACAGTAACTGCTGAACAGTTGAAATGCTCATTGTTATTCCAGTCATGGTAGGAATATCCGCCGCAACACTGGAAACTCTGCTGAATGCTGTCAATTATATTTTGTAAGTCGGCATCATCGATGTAATGCTCTATGGCATGTGTCACTGCGTCTGTGACTTTGGACTTTGTCTGATATTTATGGAAACACAAACGATAACTGACAATTAATCTGCTTTGTTATAAAGTAATTAAACCTCAGCGATTTTATGCACATAACAGGGGGCCTCCCCTGGGAAGATCTCGGGTTGGCATTTCTAAATGCAAAAACGACTTACTCTTAAAGGGGGTATGGGAGGAGGATAGGAAAATTGATGGGAAATTGATTTGTGACGGTCCAACCCCAAGAGAGAAAACAGCCATTTTTTTTGTAATGTTTATGTCTCTTGATTCCTTGGGGAATATAGGGCCGCACTGGGGGGGGGGGATTTGCTTATCACCATTGTTTAATGAAAAATATCCTTAACGTCGTTTGGCTGAGTGTATTTACATTAGACAGAAATGCAATAGGAAAAAACACAAACTTTTAGCAACTCTCTTAATTATTTATTGATTGATTGATTGATTGATTGATTGATTGATTGATTGATTGATTTACTCTTTTTGTTTTTTTAAGTTTTTTAAAATTTTATTGACTTATTAACTGCTTTGCTTTAGCTTTAGTGCCAACCTACCTCCTACTGTATGTACTTAAACATTACTTAGCTTTACTCAGCTCGATTAGCTTTTCAGTTATTCTGAGTAAATGTTACCTTTCTTGTATCAATAGATTATTTTGTGAATTACGCTGAACTTTTATTTTGTAATAATCTTTATAATAAGAGACGTACTTGTACTTGTTTACTTATTTCACCACCAAGATCTACGATACAATTATCTAAATATTTGATTTAAGTTATTGATATAGGTACAGATGCACGATATTTACATTAATAAGGACAGCATTATTAATGACTGCGTATATGTGCGAGATTTGATGGCAAGACAGTTCAAAGAGAAACCATATGGCTTATTGTTTTTAAACTGCCTTCTTGTTTGTATTGATTGTCTACATTATTATTCAGTAAGAATGTGAATACCGAATAAAGAGTATGCTAATATCAATATTAAATATGTTTAATTCAAATGTGGAATAATTACAAATTTATAAGATGTGTCTTGAGATGGGCTTTCAAAGTTTCAGTGTTGGACTTAGTTTCAGTTTTAATGAAAGCGGGTTCCTGATTTTTGGGCCTTGATAAACAATTGTGAATTTCTTCATATATTTGCTCTAAAGTACGGGATTCTAAAACGATTCGCCTGCCTAGTTTGGTAAAAATGTACTGCTGAATTCCTGTGAAACATTACTTTTCAGGGAGAAGTTTGTTATGAATTGAGAACATTGCAGTGTAGTGGGTAAAAATCGGACTAGTAAACCGAAGATGTGGGGTTCGATTCCCGACATCTTAGAATTAAGAATTATTTTCTCTCTTTTCATTCTTAAAGCTTATATATATTGCTCAGGCTAAAAAGTTTGTGTTTATAGAAGATAGGTGCTGTGTGTACATCAAACGTAGATTTTGTAATAAGTCTAACAAAGCCTTTCTGAAGGATAATCAGTCTTCCTAGATTTGTCACAGCGTCTTCTTAGATTTGTAACAACTCTTTTACATGCATGCTAAATAAATTCATAAGAACAGGATTTTTTGTTTATTAGGAAAAATTTACAGAAGCCTGCTGCATAAAAGATTTGAGTGCCAATGACTTAATAAGTTTCTGAAAAAAAATTTTCCTTCTTGCTGTTACCTTTGAGCAAAAATCTATCTTTTATATTCATAAAATATTGTTGTCTGTCCTCTTTATATTTGCTGTGTCATCATCACCTGCATGTGTTATCATTATAATTTATTACCATGTAATTATCGATCATCAATCCACCATCATCAACTATTACCATGATAATTATTCACTATCATAACTGTCATCCTTGTACATTCCATACCACTAGATTATTAATATTAATTATTAATCGTCATCAATAACCATCACTATCACTCATTACCATCATTACTATTATCATCAACATTCACCAAGATTATTATTTATTGCCAATTTGTTATCACTGTAATCATCAATCATTACCATTAACTTCATTTAAAATAAGTATTACCAAACTGGTAAATTCAGTGAGAGGACCTTACACAAATGAGTAGGGATGTCCAGCTTTAATACTCCATAAAAGGAAGGCCAGAAGCTGACAGACAAAGCTTCTTTTATGCAATGTATTCTGGATTGCAGTCACAGTTTCACCCAAGACGCCCCATTTCTTGTGTAGACTAGGGCAGTTTGCCAATAAACTGTTTAGTAAGTTTTAAGAGTTAGTTATTCTCTGATTTCAGCAGGCACTTAGCGCTGGTAGACTTTTGTTGGTTAGACATGCGAGCGCATAGGCGAGCAATGCCTATTAGCTGTAGTTCTTGTTGTTAGTTTATCATCTTGTGACTAAACCTGTTTTTTCTGCTGACTCAAAGGTACTACACACTGTCTAGGTTTAAATTTTCATCGCCACGCAATTCAAACAAGCCACCTACTCCCAGCCACCCAACACTTACCAAACGGCATAAGTCTTGCCCACTATGCAAAGAAGCAGGCCGTGTAGAGTAACAGCACTATCTCAGCCAGTACTCCTACTTACCAGCTTATCTAGCTGGTTTCTGTAGTGTTAAGCGGATGAGAATTTTTGACTCCCCCTGGATGGGACACTAATCCATCGCAGGTTAGCTCCCAGTAGATGCTGGTGCTCATTTACCTACCCCGGATGGATGGAAAGCTGAGTTAGCTTAGGCGGGAAAGAATGTTACACAAATCATTTCAAATCTTGGCAGAGCTGGGGATCGAACTGGGAACCTTGTGGTCGGAAGGCAGAGATCTTATCAACTGCACCAACCATGCCCGCCCTAATGTAAGTATGGACCTGACACCATGCGCAATCCGTTGAAGTAGTTTCTACACAAATACGATAACGTATTCTGGCCAGTTATCCCAGGATACAAATCTGACCTCTCCCGTGCTTTCTATCAGATCCTCTATCTAGAGCATCACGCAAATACCGTGGCATAGTCAGCAAGTCGTCATCGCGTAAGATGTACTGTTCTCTTGTCCTCCACCCTCAAGTGTCAAAAGGATTCGCTCCTTTATCAGATCCTACAAAGTTTTAAGTTGTGTCCTACGAGATAGTTCTTCCTTAATCGACCTTCTTGAATATGAATACTCAATCTTGGGACTACAATCACTAGATAAGCTCGCTTTGGATGACAGCATTCCCCATAAGTTTCCAAAACAAGCCCTAACACTGACTAAAGCTATTACCTTGCCACGCCCTTCCGACACCTTATGGATTGTTACAGATGGATCCATTACAAAACGAGGCCTTGCTAGTGCTACACAGTACATTTTCTGTAACAAACATCTCCATCTCGTGGGTTTCTAATAGTGCAAAACTCCGTAAGCACCAAGTTACTTAGCTCCCCTGCAAAACTGAAGCCTTGAGTATTGCCGCTGCTGTAAAACATTTTAGCCCTTACATAATTCAGTCTGAAAAACGCACATGTGTACTAATTGACACCAAGTCATGTGTCCAAGCCATCGAGAAGCTCTCAAGTGGAGATTTCTCTCCAAGCACCTGAGTAACATCCTTTCTAACAACAGTAAGTCGATACCAAGTCACCTTACACCGTCTTACTAGAACTGCCTTCCATCTGATTTCGCCAGTCGAAACTCTCCTTATTGTCATGAAACTACTGTCCTCAATATCCTCCTCTCAGCTCTCCATGTTTGCCTCAATCACCCATTTCTATGCCTTAGACGTGAACAGTACCCTAACAAGGATTTCATCTACGTGCCATACATGTGTCTCCATACAGAAGTTTGAAGTGCTCTCGTGAGTCAGACGTCTGAGGACCCACTTGATGTGGCTGGCATCTCATTTGCTGCTGATGTCATCAAACGCCTATGACAATTGATTCTGTTGCTCAGAGAGTTTTCCACCTTTTACACCAACATATGTCATTCTAAGAGATGCACTTTTCGTGGAGCTATATCCCACTGACGGCCCACGAGCAATTGTTTATGTAAACCCCACACCAAGCTTTGTACCGCTAAGTAACAACAATGGCCTAAAGCATCTAGTAAATGTATCGCTTTGGTCGTTTCAAGAATGTGAACAAAAACCCAGTAATGTAACAAGCTGTGCAATAACTGGAAGAATTTCGAACAATTCTTACGTCAAGAACCTAGGGGAGGGCAAATTACCTCAACAGGCCTTGCCTTAGCCACAGCTCGTCTTAACTCACGTTTGCGCCATCAAGGTCTCGTCACTCGTGAATTATGGACCCAATGTAGCCAGTTCATCGGTGACCAACTCCCAATTTCTGATTACCACGCCATCTTAGCACAACATCGACAAAGGACAGAACAACGACAGCTCAGTTCCCTACTGCTCTTAGATACACGTTGGAGGAGGGTCCTGAAGAGGTAAAATGGGAATTGGGATTGGCAGGTATTTCCCTGGGAAAATGGGGTTCAAGCCACTGGGACTGGAAAAAAATGTTAAAAATCAAAAATGGGAATTGGATTTGAGAATTGCGAAGAGGGATTTGGAAATAAATTGAGCTGTGAAAAGGGATTGGTATTCCTCCCCTTCAAGACCCTCTTGGAGATGTTGTGTATTCAATCTAAGAACAAGACAAACTACGTGCTCGCGACTACTACATTGTTACAAGGACCCTTGGTGTCACATTAAGAAGTTTGCAGGATCCCAACTCTGCAGTGCGTCATACAAGGTCAAACTGTGTGAATTCTAAATCATTCCTGCCCCCCCCCCCCAACCTTTCTCTCGCCTTCGACAAGATGATAACCTTGCGAAGGGCCCTTGAACTCACTCGTCTAAATGATGCTGGCCGCCTTGATTTCATCCATACCAACATACCACAATAATGCCTTTAAAGAAGACCCTAATGACAACCTAGAAACTGCGGACAAGGATCCACTAGCAGCAGAAGCAACCACAAGTTCTGTGACAACACCTAATACTAGCCAGGAAACTCCTTTGCGACCACAACGTGTACGGAAACCACACAACCATCTTAAAGATAAGTCTTGCTTTACTAAATCCATTTATCAACTGCATGAATATGGTTTACATTATTATCGAAACTGTAACTGTCTTAAGCTATGTTACTTAAAAAAATAGAAGAAAAGTGAAAAAGAAAAAAAAACATTGCGCTAGCAGGCTTTTAGTGCCTTCGAACATTTGTTGGTTAGACATGCGTGCATGCAGTGCATAGGTGAGCAACGCCTGTCAGTTGTAGTTGTTGTTGTTAGTCAGCCCTCTTGTGACGACAGTTGATAGTTAATAAACTTGTTCTTTCGTCACGCTGTTTTGCTAACATTAATCCGTATTGAATGTAGACGTGAAAAAAATAAATATTTTATGTCAACAGCGCTCTTTCACTGATCTATGTAGGCTAGTTAAGACTTAAAAATTCACATGCTGCAATTATCGATCATGTGTTGTTTCATATAACTTTCTAGATCCTTGCTTTCTTTGTAAATAATTTTTAGCAAATTAATGAGCCACAATTTTCCCAAATTTATTGAAGCTTTATATGTAAGAAATCTTTAACAAAAATTTGCCAAAACATCAAAGACAACAAACAAAAAAATTTAATAATCCAAGCCTAGAGCACTAATTTATTCATTTACAGATCAACCAGATTTTAAAAATGAATATCACAGGTAAATTTAACTAATAACTTACCTGCTCAACAAAAAAGAATGCAATAAAACCAGTCACAATTTCTAACACAAATATTACGGTCAGTGACACCATATACTGTTATAAGTAAAAAAAAGAATAGTGATGTTAGCCAGGCTAAAAGAACTGTTTTAAACTACAATACAGGTGTATTTGAACAACAAAAAATAAACGTTTTTATTGATTCATTTATCATATCTTTTTCATAGTTCAAACTAAATGTAATAGGTTTTCTTTTAGTTTTGGATATTGCTACCAGTTCAGTCCTATTTAAAAGAACAGGCCTACCAAATGAACCATACTTTTAATTTAACCATTTCGCTCCCAAAGAGCCCGAAACAGCCCGTAAAACATGTACTCAGTTAAAACATTCAATCTTTCTTAAACAAGAAAACTATGTTTCAATTTTGGTTTTAAATCGAGCTCTAGTAGTTTTTCTAGGTTTGGAAAGCCAGTGATGTAAGAATAAACTGTTATTTCGGCAGAAAGTCATTAGTTGAAGTGCAAAAACTGAAAAAAATACCGTTTTGCGTCGTTTGTGGAAAGGCAAAATCAACGATGTTTGGCCTTGGATTTTTTGATAAAATTTTCATTGCCAGCAAACGAAACAGCTTTCACAACAAAATTCAGACCTAGTGCTGAGATATAGTGAACTTTTTTAGCATTTTCTTAGTTCATGGATCAAGCTACAG
>JAOBBB020223480.1:0-11499 GCA_025331005.2 Zoanthus gigantus | reverse complement strand
GGACAGACCATTCAAAAATTTAAGGGACAGACCATTCAAAAATTTAAGGGACAGACCATTCAAAAATTTAAGGGACATACCATTCAAAAATTTAAGGGACAGACCATTAAAAAAGTGATAGGGGGTGGTTAAAATACAAAGAATTATGGAAGAGAAAGTAGCTAAAAAAATCATACAGTGTGAATTGCATCATCGGACTGAGACATAAAATAAAACATTAAAACACGCTGACTTTGCGTCAGAATCCTGGAAATTGAGATTCCGAAGACTTAAAGTTCCAAAATTTTCCGAGGAAGGATGCCCTTGGACCCCCTTCCGGGGGCGCACCTTTGGCGATACCTTTTATTGAACCCCTTTTTGTAAAAACCTGGATCCGCCCCAGCATATCATACCGGCAGTATTGTTAGTCCTTGTTGAATCCCCATTTCTCAACAATTAGGAAAACGAACATATTCCCCTTTTTGCACAGCAACCTCATCGTGGATTCTGGTTGCCAAAAACCCTTGCAGAAAAACCCTTGTCCCGGGTAGGCGGGCCAAAGTGTTTACATGAGGAAATGTTGTCCCGTTTGCCAGGGTTACCCTACCTGCCGAAACGAGTCTCGCCGCCCACTCGAGTTGTTTCACCCACCTCGTGTAAACGATTCATAGAACTTTTCAAAGAAATAAGTGGAAAAATAGCTCGCCCAGGGTAACTCGGAGGGGGGGGGAAGGGTTGTCTCGTGTACCCGACATCATATAAACAGGTCCTGGGCCTAATGTTGTTTAATTTCGGCTGCAAAATGAATAATACACTTACCCCCGGCATTGTATTGTGTTCTTACTGGCCAGTTAGTGCTCCAAATAATCAAAGAACTTTTAGCTTTTTTTTTTGCTGCTGCAATAAAATGGATACAGATAAACGGCGTTGCAAAGGTAAAAATCACCAAAACATTTAATAAACATCAGTTGCACCCAACGAGCCAAAACAACCAAAAAGTTGTTAAAAGTATTTTACTTAAAAGTACCGTTAAGTATTTCAAGCCTGTTTAAAGTGATTTTTTGATTAGCTAGACAATTTTGATATGTTTGGATTCCTGGGTTAGCTGAAATTTTAAATGCTCTAATTTTAGGGAACAAAATCTTCCTTAATAGAACAGTTTCGCAATCCTAGTTGCCGCTGATTTAAATGACTGCAGATTACTTTTGCACAGTGGTAGCCTCATTATAAAGTTAAATATTCCTAAATGTCAATGTAGTTGCAGCATGTGTTGTTGAAGGTGTGATCTCTCGCTCTCTTGCACTAATATTTTTGAAATTTAACAACAAAACGAGGCTAACGCTGTGCAAAAGGAATCTGCAGTCATTTAAATCAGCGGCAACTAAGAATGGGAAACTGGTCTATTTGAGAGGCTGTCGGCTAACGTGAACTTTCCACAAATTTTATTTTTCTTTGCTTTCCTAGTAACACGGTCCTTACTACTCTGCACACTAGCAATGATAAAAGCGAGTATTCTGATGATGACGAAGGTGAAGGCATAGGGGATATCAAGATACCTTGTCAAGCGACTGACATGAAAAAGGCCAGACTTAACCAGATAAGGCCACTTAAAAAAAAATCCCGGTTTATCATCAAAATTTTCTCAAAATTCAGTGAGGGAGGGCGCTTTTTTTATTTTTTATTTTTTTTTTTATGCTTTTGCGGGCTGCTGAGTTAATTCGGGAATAAATCTGCACCACCAATTACCAAACTAAGTTGGACAAAGTGACATTTCTAAGGTGGAGTTTCAATGGCTAAACGAGTGTGACACAAATGCATAGAAAAGGGAACAAAGTGTCGTAATATGGTGCCGGCCGAATGGTTTGTCACTCTATTAATTGTTATGCAACATAAAAAATGTTTCTCGACTTTTTCGTCATATATTTTTTTATGAAAAAATATTTAAAAAAAAAAGTCAATGCGCTGGCAAAAATCAGTGCGCGCGCAGATGATAAACCGGGATTTTTTTTAAGTGGCCTAAAAAGCACACGTGATAAGTTATATTCAGCAAGCTTAAGGTTATCACAATTGATGACGGAATCAACCAGTCGAAGAGTGTCTCCTAGTTTGCATGTCTTGAGTTTTTTTAGTATTATTACAATATTATGACAAATATATTGACAGGGACGCTCATTTGATTGCCTTTGAGATAATTCATCATATTTAGTTTTCATGTATACTTTATTGTTACAATAAACAAACTTAATGAGTTGTAAATAACATCGGTTAGCGTCTTTATTACGGTACTTATTCACGTTTTAAAGTAAAATACGATTTACTATATTAGTTTACCCGTTCTCATCCTTTCGGTATGATTCCTCCTGTAAATGAGGCTTTGCATAAACACTTTACTTGTCTTTACGCCTTCTTAAAACTTCGGTTTTAATTTCATAGTATGTTCTAAATCTTTTTTTAATCGTTTAACATGTTTTTACGCTTTTATAAAGCTTTCGCTTAAACACTTTTGAATTATCTTTACTCGTTAGTGAAGCTTCTGTTTAAAACGTTTTATGCTGTCTTAAAACCTTTGTTTGATAGTACGCATTACTTGTTTTTACGCCCTCGTAAAGCCATTATCGAAAGGTATTAATGGTCTTTATGCGTCGTTAATCTTTTATTTAAATACTATTCGTGTCCTCACGCTATCGTAGAGCTTTTCATTAAATATTTTAAATGTCTTTACGCCACATTAAGGCCTTAGTTTTTAAAAATGCTTTAATGGTCTTCACGCCGCTATATAATGCTTTACTTGAAGTGCTGACTTGTCATTACGCTGTCGTAAACTTCTACTTTAAATGCTTTACTTGTCTTTACGCTGCCGTAACATTTTACTTTATTGTTTTACTTGTCTTTACGTCGCCATAAAGCTTTACTTTAAATTCTTTACTTGTCTTTACGCCGCCATAAAGCTTTACTTTAAATGCTTTACTTGTCTTTACGCCGCCATAAAGCTTTACTTTAAATGCTTTACTTGTCTTTACGCCGCCGTAAAGCTTGTCGTTAAACAACTTTACGCGAGTGTAAAGAAAAATATAAAGATGGGTCAGTCCCCTTGGTGCTTTACGCTGCTCAGTAAAGTGAGCGTAGAGTAACCTTTACTCAAAATTAAAGAAGCGTTTTGTTTCTTTTATTGTTTTGTTTTAGAACATTTAGGAACCTAGTGAGGTTCCAAGGAGTAGAGATAACAGGACTCGAGGTAAAGGTAAAGGTACGCAAAGCGCATCTTTAATACATCTTTACGCTACATTTACTACAGCTTAAAATTACAATTTCGTGCTATGGCGACTTCGGGTGGTGAGGAAGCTCAAACAGTTATCATTTTTGCGACCGAACTTTTTGGAACAATATGTAGGTCGTTGCGATCAATAAAATATTCGATTGGAGAATTGTTTATTGTTATACCATCAAATTGATCCCAAACTAAAAAAAAATGACTGTCTGGGATTTTAATTGAGCTTAGAAAAACAACTTTAGAGTAACTAATTCAAGTGAAAATAGTTTTGACAACGTGACGCCAAACCTTTTTTCCTTTTAATAAAAGAGAGATTCCGGCTAGCGGAAAATTTACAAAGTGTCACTGCTCGCCACCTGTGTTTCCTAAAGTGCTCGTGGCTTGCAAGAAAAATTTGATCACAGCTTGTGCTCGCAAAAATATATGAAAGGCAAAAGTAAAATAAAATGAATGGCTGGAAAACTACGTTGAAATTAATTTGTCAGTGAACCAATATGAGTAAGAGCTCGGACTAAGCCAGCAACTTCAACCGTAGACAGCTGTTTCGTCCTTTTTGGGACTCGTCGGTACGGTGTAGAAAGCTATAATGAACAGCCAGCCAAAGGCTAGTTGTTTATCATGCTCAAAGTTGTAACCCAGTACCGACTCCAACACATATCCGTTCACTGACAAAAAAAGAACTACGAATTGACAAAGCAATCCTGTAGAGATTCACATGGCCAAACCATGTTTGAAAAAATATATAAACGGCATTTCAGTTTCCCAGCCATTCATTTTATTTTACTCATGTTTCACACATTTCGTGGCTGGTTGATCTTTTCAGATCCTACGTGAGTAGGCGGCATTTTGTTCACGGTATTCATCACTTGCAAACTGTGAAAACATGTGGGCTGAGCCCTCCCCCGTCATGTTCATATTGGCTTGTTAAGAGCTTGAATGAAATGGCCTCCCGATCATAGATATAGTATTGGTAGTGTACCAGTCTATTAAAGTAAAATTTTATTATTATTATTATCATTATTATTATTATTATTATTATTATTATTATTGTTATTAACTTTCCGCATTGTTTGTTGATATACCTATAGCCAACAAAGAACCATTATGTTCTACAACCTGGTAAGCAGGTATAAATAGAGCATTAACCAGATGTTGCACAAAAATGCCGTTCTATACCACACTTGCAATGATTAAATAAAAGCGTTTAAATAAAGTCCTTAACTCCTTCAACGTGTATATAGCCTTAATCTTAAACAGATATTAAACTCACTTTGTGGGCCCGGACCTTTTACCCATGCAAATAAAAACAAACATGGTTTCACGTCCATAAATTATCCGTTTGTACTGTAAGAGCAAATATACTGCTATCACGAATCTTGAGAACAAGCATACAAAATATTTAAATGTCAAGAATAATAACCATTGATAATCTTTGGGTGAAATAACTCGCAAGAAAACCATTTTACTAGAAACGAATGGAAGAAAAATCCAAAAACCTTTGGGTGATCCAATTAATAATTTACAATTCCGGAACGCCAGGCGCCATGAATAAATTTGCGGTGCTTTCATCTCTACATTTCCTCATTTAAGGCGAACCACACAAAATTCGAATTAGAACTTTACCGGTCTATAAAGGGAAGCTCAGAAATATATAATTTTGAATCGAAAGCTAGCATATGATATACACTTCTTCTCTGTAAACCTATAAGATAACTCATCTTGTTTAGAGCAACTTGTTAAGATCATACATTCATACAACAATGAGAAGGTGAAATTTCTCTCAAGAACTAACCTTAAAACTTTTTTGTAGCGTTTAAGTAGATCTTTAACACAAAACGTAAAACTTTGCAACCAAAACGCTCGTCTCATTAGTTTGTGAATCAGCAATGAAGTAAGATATCCAATTCGTGTACAGATTAACCTTGGCTAACAAAGCGAATTTGGCAGCAGAGCAGGTGGATAATGAGTGTCAAAAATAAACATGTAAAAACTAGAGCTGCTCAAATTGTTATATTTTTGCTGAACTGTTTTGACCACTTTGACAGTTAGGGAAGTCAAACATGACTGGGGACATAAAGCTTGTGTTCCCCTCCTCTTAGATCCTATGCTGTTGCGAGAGACGATTTTTACATTTATGACCAAAATACATGTTTTGCTATCAGAACTCGTTTCTGACGATAAACAGAAGTGTTTGTATATACCAGTTTAAATGACAAGTTGTCTAGCTTTTATTAAGATCACCTGTTAAAAATAGTCAGGTTTTCCTCTATTTAATATTAAGACTGCATGTGCACTGATCATGTTCAACAATTCACTTTACAGAATTGAGTTTTTCCCATGTTGACATTCTTACTATTTTATTATATTCTTACTATTTTAAAATACTTAGAACATATTTAAATCAAAACTCTTGTTTCCAAAAAGTTTCCGAATATAGAAAAAACCCTCCAAAACTTTAATTTTAACGTTTAAATTAAAGTAAAGTGAAGTTGATTTCACAACTCACCTCTTGGCCCACAAGAAAACACACCGGGCATCACCTGGTGGCCGCCAACTTTTGGTGAATGGTTTTCAGTTTCCCTGGAATGAGGTGTGTGGGTTTCTCGGTTGGTTTCGCTGAAACTTTCCCTTGCTGAGACGGCAACTTCACGATATGGACAACAATATTAAAATCTTTATTAGTTTGACTTAATAAAACGGCTGGTAATTAACATTATGATGATTAATAACCTTTTTATAGTTTTTTTTTTCTTTTTCTTCGGTGCGAAACTACAACGTTAAATAATTAGGTCTGTTTGCTAGCTATGCCAAGCTAATAAGGCCCAAAAGACCGAAACAGCTGTCTATGGCTGCTAACATTCAGGCTTGCACTTCTATTTACGGTACCTTTAAGGGGTAAAGCCCGCTACTAACGTAATCTTAGAGCCCACGTTAGTGGCTTCAAGTTAGCTACTTGCACGCATGTGCTATGTATACTTAATTAATATGACGATGATTAAAAACGTCTTGTGTTTTTCTTTTTTTTTTTTTGTTTTTTTTAAGAGTGTCAAACTGAAATCGCAAACATTTTGGTTAAACTTCTCTCCAATATTGAGTATAATTAAGCCGGGTCAAAAATTTGGGAATTTCGCCTGACTTTTTTTAAAAAAAAAAAAGTGTTTATCAAATTACAAGTTTTGATTCAGTCAGTGCAAATGATCATAAAAGTGCCTTATAATCTCACAGAAGCATACATTAGCATTAAAATATAACTGTTGCCGAAATCAAAAAAACAACAAATTATAGTTTTATAAAATAATTTGGATAGTAAGCGCGTTTTGATTGGTCTACAAGTATGTTTTCATAGCGCGATGAGGAACGAAAATGACGTGAGCAATATGGTTGGCTGTCTCCAAGCTGTGAGAATTTACAGTTTCATCATGAAAGAAATAAAGTATGCATACGCGCTTTGTATATTGTCTTTCTCTTGGTTAAGACGGAAAAATGTTGTCCGTGCCTTAATAGCCTGGGGAAAACCTCGGCAAAGTTTGTGAGAATTCTCGAGCAGGTGAAAACCATCGACTGTGTCTCGGGTTTTCACTGATCTGCTCTCGAATTCTCCCAAACATTCGCCTCGGTTTTCACCAGGCTATGAAGGCAATGGAGAAAATGTTTTATTTCTTAACTATTGTTTAAAAATGCGCTGAAAGTTGAAAAACTGGAATCATTTGATAATTATATAATACATTTAAGTTATCCTCTGGAGTCACTATAGTTGGCCTCGAAGAATTACTCTTTTTGTTTTCGAAAATGCAAAAGTTTTTTGTACGTCGCTTAGATATTCTTTTCAATGTCAAACAATTATTTTGATAACGAACGTAAAATATATTTATTGGACAAAAACTTTTCATGTGCGCATCAACTGCAAAACTGTTCCGAAAAAATTCGGTATACTGTAACTTTTAAGAAATGATAAAAGTTGCTATTTATCGTTATTTCTAAATACGGATATAGAAGAATATAATTAATAAAGAATTGGAAAGTGGAGTAAAAACTGAAATCTTTTCAAACTAAATGTTTCTTAAATCACTTGAAAATAAACATATTTTGAAATTTGCACATTTATTGAGGATTTTGCTTGAACGTCCCATCCAGGCACAACAAATTGTGAAACCATCACCACATAGCGAAAGAAACAACTTGTTTGAAGGGGCGGAAAATGACACATAAGTTGAAAAATTCAGAAAAATTCACAAAAGCTATGAAATCAACTATTGCTTTAAACGGATTGGATTTTTGAAATTTTGACTTACACGAAAACAATTGCTTTCCAACTGTTGAAAAAAAAATAGACTGCTGATTTAATACAGTCTTAGCCTCGTTTTGTTGTTAATATTCAAAAATACTAGTGAGAGAGAGCGAGAAGTAACATCTCCAACAATACACACAGTTGCAAATAATGTAAAACTACATTGGCATTAATTTTAGGAATATTTTACTCAGGCTAAGACTGAACACGTTGTCATTGTTGTCAGCGGCAATTCCAAATTCGAAAAAGGTCTGAGACTGAGAGTTGCAGTTACTTCCAGCATGAAATATTGTGCCGTTGTTTCAGTAATGCTTCACACTGAACTGATTACACAGACGGCTTTAATAGACAACTGATTCTTCCGGACAGTTTAGCTCGATCCCGGATTTATATACGAGGAATTAGTCCACATTATTGCCTGTTTCTTGTAAACTGTAGAAAATCAATAATATGAACCTAAAATATACATAAGTTCGTCAACTCTTGTCAATTGCAAAAGTTATTAAAAATGATCTGTTATTAAAATGATCTGTTGTCGTACAGTTGATAAGCTGCGCGTATAAATACAATGTAACCCAAAACATTCCTTCTCAACTTGATCCCTAAAACTTTTCTAAAACTGTTTTTATAACTCCTTCACTAATGATGTTATTATTTGTCGTTAAATTAAAAGTTTTCAATTCTTTTCATAATTGTTTCAAGTGGAACAAATTTCTCTATTTTTTGCAAAAGCCAATACAATTATGTTACAATATAGGATTCTTTTAAAATAACACCTTTGCATTTAAAAATTTTTAAATTTTACTTCAAGCTCAAAGAATATTCTGTTGCGTAAAAGATATGTTATATTTTGTTACTTTACATGATAAAAATAATTTATTACTCCAATGTCTCAAGTGGTTACCGAATTTCAAGTACAAGAAATATATTTGTTTCACAAAACATGAAAGATGTGCTAAAAAAGTGAGGCTAAAAATCTAAAAATTAAAGGTTAACACTTTGCTTGCTACAAAGTTAAAATTATTTAGTCAAAGACATTGCGACCATAATTGGTGGAATATCTATTAAATGGAAACCATTTAAGCTTGACGCTTTATATAACACTACAATGAAAAAACGATATATCATGAAATTATTGTATTAATTATCAAATTGTAATGAAGATGCTCAAGTTGAGCGAAAACGTTTGTTTTTAATATAACTGCGTGTTTTATTCCCTTAATTTTTAATTAATTGTATTTATAATATATGTAACAATGTGAAAATATTTAAAGTACAAGTGAGCCACTTAGAAAAAAATGGATGATAAATCCACAGCAGCATTGAAATGAATTTAAATGGAATTAATTTCAATATTCTAAATCTTATTAAAAGGCTCTCATTTGCATATCTGCTTCTAAATAAGTCACAAATATATCAAAAAAATGAAACTTTTAGACTTGAGTTTCGTGAAGCATTGAAGTAAGTTAGATTCTAAGTGTTTTGTATTAATCAAATAACAAAAAAAAAATTCAGAACTATCAACAGAATTAATTTGAAACAATTATCTGAGCTTGATGAATTATGAACACAAGAACAAACTAAAGATGCAATACATAATGGATTACTGACCTTGAAAGATATACAGTTTTGTTTTTGCTGATAAATCTAATGTATCCCTTTGATGATAAAAATCGCTAGATAGCTGATGTAAAAACAAGAAGAATAGTGCACTAAAAACCACAAGCCAAGAGGCTTCTGGCTACAAAAGGTTATTATCTTCTTTCATCTCCATGACAATTAAAATGGTTTAGAAAGAATCTTAAATATGTGTCTCTTGTGACATTTATTGAGGATGTAATAGAAGCTATTAACAAACTGAGTAGTGCATTCGAAGTCTCATGGAAATGTAGGTGGCAGTACCATTAACACAACTGTCACACTTCAGCAGCATATTTATATAATTAACAAGATTTAAGAAAAGATATAAGCTTTCAGAAATATACGGTTAGCATTGCAATGTACATACTTTCTTAACTGAAAAAACTATAGAACAAATAGTGAAAAAAATAACATGATAAGAATAATATGAGTAACTTGAATTTTTTACAGACGTTTAAAATGAAGGTAACATAAAGATATAATAATAATATTACATGAAACAAAATTTTAATTAATACAGGACTTTATGTATCTATCCTAACAATAAATTATTGCTCAAAGAACGTAATGAAAATCCTAATACTAACACTATCAAAAAAGTGTAAAGATGGATCTCTTTTTTATTCACTGAAAAATGGGTTATATAATGGTAGGTTAGTTGCATATGACATGCCTTTTAATTATCTTTTTCATACAGATCTATGCGTTTTAAAACCATTTAATATATAAAGCCTGGTTTCCATATGATCTGTAACGGTCGGCAACGGTCTGCGATCTCGATCGGTAACCAGTCTGCGTCATGTCCCCGACATATGGAAACACTTAAAACGTTGTCTGGGACGGTCTGCGACACACGATCTGAATGATCGGAATAATTGAACTTGATTCTACTTTCCCGACCATTATGACCACGCCGACAAAGAAAGATTGTAATGGAACGCGTGTCTGGGTCGGTCTGCGACAATCGGCGACATATCATCGTTCCTCTTAAATCACGTGTCAGTAACTGCCCAATGAGAACTGAGACTTTTGCCGCTCATTTCGAACAAGGAATATTAAGACTTGTGGGATTACTTGATCTGCGATCGCCAACAAAATATGGAAAAACTTGTGTGGTGTCTGCGACTCATCGATCGCAGCCGAAAGCTCGCCGACCGTGATCGCAGACCGTCACCAACCGTTACTGATCATATGGAAACCAGGCTTTACAAGTTTTAACAATATATGATAGACACATTTATAAGCAACCTTGGCACATAATGTTGGTTTACCCATAATATATTTTTTTAATTCAGTTCTCTTTCACATCCAATTCATGAGCATGCGAGACTTGAATGCTAACTATGAGTAGCATAAACTCAACTAGGCCAATGCAGGGCTTGAATTCTTCTACAGTAAAAGCTTAGCTTTCAAACCACAAGGTCTCAGGATCAAGGCTGAATTAATCCACAACTTAGTCCGAAGGGAAGTTTGGAAACACAAACTCACAAAAATTTTGAAATACATGCCCGTTTTCAGAAAGGTAATATTTAGTGATTTTAGAAGAGATTTAATTGTGTATACAAATACATATCCAATACAAAAACAATCCTAAAATATAAATACATAGCATAGCATTTGTAAAGTTATATAGAAGCCACTACGACGAGGTGCGGAAGTATGGAGAATCGATCAAAGAACTTAGAGAGCCCTGAGATGTTTGGAAAGTTATTGACACATTGAATCCTTTTCTTTTAAATGTTACATACATTGTATGTTTTTTTTTGTTTTTGTTTTGTTAAGTGATTCTTGCTCTATTTTATCTATTGGTTTTCCTTACTTTACTAATGTTGTTTAGTTACTGTGCTCACTTAGTGGGTGGCTCCATGTGAATTGTTTTTTAATTGGTATGTACAGGATTTAATGGAGCCAAAATGTCTGTATTTATATATAAGGGGTCAAAACACAATAAATCCAATTTTTAAGGGGTTAACACCAATTAAATCAAATGAATCAAAAGGCCATGTTAGACAGATTACTGCCCCATCATTGTTTACATGCAATCTTCTTCATTAACATACAATTTTAGGTGTAGTCAAAGCGCAATGCTTGTGGGATGTGATTATAATTTAAATATAAACATCAAGTATAGATGTCGCATAAGTGTTAGTAGTTAACTTGAAGCCACGATAATTGAGGAAAAAGTACAAACAAGCATTTGCCAACAGCTTGCAGCAACCCTATACACGTGACTGTATATAGTCCTCATAATTTAGTAATAAAAATGTAAATTCTACACCGTAAAAAAGAGAGAATACTTACTGACGTTTCGGACGTTAGT
>JAOBBB020223399.1:0-11499 GCA_025331005.2 Zoanthus gigantus | reverse complement strand
ACATCAAACAAAGGAGCATTGTAATCTTCTTTGTAGTTTGCTAAGTTTCCTAACCAGTCCACTTTAATAACTTTGGTAAAAGAAACTACTAGTGTTACGAGAAGTAATCAAAGATTAATAGAGTGCGTTCGACAGTGGTCAAAGATACTTTTATTAGGAAAAGAAACAATTAATTACAATAAATGTAATTGTAATTGAACATGTAAATTCTATAAAAGTTTTTCTGTTTCAATATAATTTGAAAATAAGACAGTTTATTGGGTCAAACAACGTGGTGACCACGTGCTTATGTATGCGTTATTTACATATTCAAAATGGCGTCAGAAAAGGTAAATCTTGAGGCGCATGCGTAGTTGCATAGAGTTTATTATTTAGAAGTCCATTTTTAAGCCCAAATAATAACTTGCACAGGTAACCTAGATTAGGAAGTGTTCTCATTCGTCGAACGCAATAAATAACTATTTATCAATCAATAACCCATATCTTTTAAAGTTTTTACTCATGCGCAACGAAGGCGCATGAGTTGTAAAATGCCCTCGGTTTCTTTTTGTTTTTTGTTTTGGTGTCACATTAGTGCATCCAAATTTATGCTTGCACACATTTATATACAAGATTGTACATTACGTGGGGTGAAGAGTAGGGAATTATTTTATAAGTCTTAGAGCTGCAGAAAAATGTTTCGTTGTGTCAGAAAAACTCGTAGAAGGCGAGTTTTAGAATCTTATAATCTAAAACGGGGAATAGCTTACAATACAGGCCAGTCGTTGGCATGCATTCTGTTAATTTGGTGACATCTTGGGAGATGCTTCAAGGGGAAATTCTGGTTTCTGTCGTACTTTTATTTTACTTAGAGAGCATGAAAATAAGCTACTTAGAGCCTCTTGTCAGAGAATTAGTCGGGGTAAAATTCAAGTGTTACTCACTTCTTTTTTGTTTCCATTTTATTCAGAAACTTATCAAATCTGAGGAGTCGAAATTAAAAAAGGACATTATTCATCTTAATGAACAGTTTTGCAATCTTGTGATTCAAGCGTCCGAGCGTTACCCAGAAATTCTAAACGAGGACTTTGCCAAACGCTCTGCCAGATATACAAGAAAGCCCAAACCGACAGACGCAATGCATTCATCTCAGATTCTTGAGTTTAAGTCAGATGGTCAACATTGCGTACAGAACAGAGAGGATATGAAGCGGTCTCCCAGTCTACCAACAGTAAATGGAGTTCGTGATAAAGCAAAATTGTTAATGTGCCAACACAGTCCTGACACTTCAGATAAGCTGGTTCCAAGAATAAAAACTGAAAGGATGAATAGAAATGGAGTCTGTAGATCATCTGCTTTTCGATTTTCCGTACAAGAAATTAGGGAATCAAATGACAAATTGAAATCTAGGAGGAGTGAAAGTGAAAGCGTGAATTTTCAGCTGGATAAAAACGAGAAAGACTTTATTGAAAATGAAAAAAGAAAGAAGGACTCTGCTTCTAAACTGGAGCACTCAAGCTCGACGACTGAAAGTTCGGATAGTTCCACAGCGAGTATGATCAGTCAAAACCACCGCTGCAGCCCAGATAACATGGACGAAAAACGAAAGAAAAAACTTAAACGAAGATTATTAGATGCGAGAAAAAGTCGAGACGCTGTAAACCTTGGAATTTTTTAACTGTATATAAACAAGAAAGTGAAAATAAATACTTTTTGACAGTGTCATATACAATTATTAATTTATTTTAAAAAGTTGTTGATATGAAAACACCGCGTTCGGGATATTTCGCTTGTCCCGCAAAATTCTGGAAGTTGCATGTCCGAGCACTTTTCTGTCAAACATATTTGCTATATATTGATCGTTTCTAGATATTTCAAAGATTTAAATATTTTATTTCATTATTTTAAGGTAGACAAGAAGGTGATGAAAGTAAAAAAAAAACAGCAAAATTAGCAAGGCACAAGGAAAAAAAGAATATAAGAAGAAAAACACGATTTGGAGCAAGGATGAAGTAAACATGTACGCTGAAGTTTTAACGAATTGTGAAAATAAGGATCGTATGTCGCTGTACCAGCTAAAAAACATTGCTTTGAAAAAGCAAGCGAATAAGGAATTACTTGTAGATATAAGATAAGAGTTCAGTAGAGGATGCTTTGCAAGTTGAAATCTCAAATAAACACAAGTTTACACTGAGAGTAGAGCCGCACTGGCTTCATTTTACCAACGATAATCTGTGTCTTAATTTCCGATTAACCGTTCAAGAAATTTCAGTGAATGTTTCGAAATTTGCTTCAGTGAAAATTATTATTCTGTTCACGTTATTTGCTTTAAAAGAATTCATTTCATTTCATTTACCGTAATGTTTTGGTTATTTTCAGCGAGCCAGCCGAGCCAAGAGGAAAGACTGGCGAGGCGGCAGCTCATAGAGCAGTGCGTACCGCCGTGGGGTATGAGTAAGAGCTCCAGGAAAAAAAATTCTCGATTTCAGCCCAATCATAGAAGCTAATCAATCATTAGTTATTTCTATCTCAGCCAATCACTGCACAATTTGTTTAGGATTAGAGTCAATGAGAGCGCCTGTTCATATTGCTGGCACAGTTTGTCTGTCGTCGTCGTCTTTTTGTATTGCTCGTTGGCGCTTAAGGACGATTTACACAGCGCAACTTTTATCTTTAACTGTTGCTTGCAACTTGTTTATCCGCCATACATTAAACACCAATTTTATCGTTTTTGCAACAAAATTACCCAAGTGCCGGGAGGTCTGTGGTATGTTTTTTTTTTCAACATAGCGGCGCAGACAAAGGATGTAAAGGTTTTGACCAATGGCACAGTTTACCAGTAACTGAATTATTTTCACACGTCGACAAGACAGTAAGGTTGCTCCTGTGTATAAATCCAAAAATGAAGCGAGAAAAGTCGAGGAAATACTACCAGAAGAGCTAAATGACTATATCAGTGAATTTATTGTAGCTGTTAGAAGAAAAGACGGCGAAGATTTCAAGCCTTCAAGCGTGAGAGGGCTAATTTGCAGCTTTATCTGGCACTTAAAAGCCTGCAAGTATTGTTGTAATATTATTGAAGACAAAGAGTTCGAACAAGTGCGACAAGCCTTTGTAAGTTCGAAGCAAATAATAAAAGCAATAAAATCTCAGTATGTATAGAATAAATAAATTACAGCATGGAAAGCACTTTTTATGGGATTTTTCACACTCGTTGACTTTGTATAATCAGAAATCTCACTCGTTCACTGCACTCACTCGTTCGACTTCAGATACACACCAACTCGTGCGAAAATCTCATACGTGCCCATTTTCCATGAAGTAATCTCTATTTTCGTGCTGAAAGTATCTCTCAATTGTTCACGAAGCTCTGATTATTTTATAAATACTGATGAATTTCCACATTTTGTGAATGAATTTTCAAAAGAATTGGCCGCACACATGAGCGGAAGCTCTCTTGTAACTGGCTAATCATGTTAGTAACCATGGTGACATGCACGTGAAATATAGTATGATAAAGATATGATTTTTTAGTGAGTTATTTTGAATAGTTCGCAAATCTATATCAAATGTGTTGCTATACGTAGAATAATTTAGAAAGCTAATTAGCAAGAGGCTTTGACAACTGTTTTTGATTTCTACATTAAATATCATTTTTGTAATGCAGCAGAACTCTGAAGACCTTAGAATGTTTGTATTTAATCTGTGATAGATTAATATGTTGATAGATACATTTTTTTGAAATAAGAAAATGGATTTTCAGGTTTAGACTGAATGCTTTATGCTGAACATATTCTCTGTATATTATTAAAATACAAAGTGGACTTTGATGACAAAACATCAGATTATCTGTCCTACCATGAATTTAATGGCGTTAAATCCAATAACGGTGATTTGATCTGCCTAATTTTTTGCAAAAATTTTATTTTACTTCAGGCAAACACCAATAAGAGTGCTGTTTTCCCGCCTAATTTTGCTTTTAGAAGAAAGAAAAGAATTCTGATTTAGAGCATGTACAATCGTATTGTGCTATAAAAATTTTCAGTACAAAACAAAATTATATTTTTTTCCAAATCTTAATCTAGGTATATTTCATAAATATGACATACATTTTGCAAACTGAAATCTCGATATTCTGATAAAATATATTCCTATGTAAAAAGAAGAGAATATACAAATAGAATCTATTTGATTAAGTATTAAGACTTATAGAATAAATTTGGTGCATTTGTCAAAAAAAACAGTATTGAATTTATCTTAGCGCACAACAGAATATTGAAACCCAGAAAACTGTTTGTGTTTTAAAAAGACTTGAATGTACGTGTTTACATTTAACTACCACACACAACTAAATTTTGAGTTTAACAACTGAATACCCCGCAACTGTTGGTAATTTTTTCCTGCGCATTCGTCGTTCTTTAAAAAAAATTGCGCGGTTAAATGAAGAACAATAGTTGCGGGGTATTCTATAGTTACTCTGAATTTATATTAGGGCACTACAGAATATTGAAATCAAGAAATCTGTTTGTGTTTTAAAAGGCTTTGTACGTGTTTACATTTAATTATACCACATAGCTGAATTTTACTTTGACGAACACCAAAATATTCCAGATTACTGTTGTGTTTTTGGTTATCAGGCCTCTAAAACTATAAAGATCATGAAAGCCCCTAACGGCGATGAACTAATTTGTCTGAATTCGACTAGAATCAAGTTTTTTTTTACATTGTAATTGTAATGTAGCAAAATGATTACTATTTTAAAAATGTTATGACAAGTCAGTTTAACGTTTGTAAACGATCTCCAATTTCTGCCACTTAAAGTAAATCGCCAAATGGAAACTTTTCAGATTTCTTCTTGTATCGGTAAACTGTAAACAATACATTTAGATGAAATTTCTTCTCAAAAGAACTGTTGCTAAGATATTAATTACATCAATTTGTTTTCTTTTTGGAGATTGGCTTTGATGAAAAACTAGCTTCGACTACCGACCTAAATTTCCACTGACAATTTAACGTCATTCGTTACATTGTCACATTTTAAAGTAACACAAAATTTAGGATCATCCGTTATTAATGTTGAAATATGAAAGAGAGTTTCTGGCAGAGAAACATGACGAGCATAGTACCTCGAGCGGAACCTGAACCAGATTGGAAAGTTGTAAGGAGAAACATCAAGTGGCTATGGCCATTTCACTACCTCACGTTTGGATCTTCATGTCTTTTACTTTCTTTGTTCTCTCTACGGTGCATTTATCGGATCATAAACACAAAGAAGAATACTTCAAAACGTTACTTTATGACAGTTGCAAGTCTGCTGCTAATTTTTGGATTAACGCGAGGCTTTTACCTTCTGTTGGATCCCTACGGATCACATGTTCATTTCAATCTCCCAACTGTAGCTGAAGCTATCTTACGAGGAGTTGCTTATCCGTGTTTAACTTCTTCATTCACGCTTGTTTTTCTTTCCCTTCTTGAAGTCACAAAATTTCAACTGTTTCCTCGCGGTGTCCAAAGAATTAGGGTTGTTGCGCCAATTTTGACATTACATTTTGTCATTGTAACGTGCTCAGATGTTGCAGGAACTGTTTTTTCTTCAGCAGTTTTAACGACCGCCATTTGCCGTGCTGTATTTCTCTTGTGGGGGTTGTTTGTGTTCTCTAGCTTTCTCTACGCAGGTGTCAGGCTTTTTAACACGTTTTCGTCCATTAGCGGCCGTTTGCAGGACATAACCGCCGAAAGAAGAAAGTTAAGGAGAGTTCAAAAGAGATTTGGACGCTGTCTTCCCCGAGTGTGCAAACTAACAAGTATTGCGTCGCTTTTAGGCCTCGTACTGTGTGGATTGCAAGTTTATTCACTTCACCAAATGTATCGATATCTTTATATTTCTTACATCACCGAGGAAGGCAAGCTCTGGGAATGGTGGATATGCGAATCCCTTTATCGCGTCACGGAGCTTGCTATGGGAGCTTTCTTGTGCTGTATAGTTCACGTTCCAAGTAAGCATAAACCACACCACGTGCTGTCGAAAGAAGTAGCAACAAAATAAATGACAAAACACACCATTCCATTCGTCAATCATGAACGGGGTCAAGGAGTGGAAAGACGAGAGAACCTTCGAAATCTTGTTTTGTGCTATGATTCTTGGTATTATATCAGGCCCCAGTCGAAACAAGTTGCATCCTCAAAACATGTGTGTTAGAACAAGGCATATTTGTCCTAAAAGCCTCGTCCCATTGTACTGCGAACGTTGAAAATGTGCATTGTAAGTTGTATATATATTCTACCTCAGTGGTACTTTGTAGAAGTACAAATAAGAACTTGATAAAACTGGGTAAAAGTATCTCACTGAAAAAGAAATAATTTCACTTGATAATGTGTTATTGTATCACCTGCATGAGATGATAAAAACAAGCTAAGAAACTCGTTGTCAAAATTTTGAACAGTCACCTTACTCGCTTTATTATGCAACAACCTTGCCCTTTCTAAGCTTCTCGAAAACATTTGGATTTGTACGTGAAAGCAAACTTGTATTCAACTTTAGCTCTTGAATTTGGACATGAACGCAAATTTTTGGAAGACGCAAGTGGAGAAGGAAAGTAAGAGTGTTGGTTTGGAGAAGGAGGATGCCTTGAATCGAGCGAGATGGAGAGTGCATGGGAGCTGGAGAGATTGCTGTTAGAGTGCGGTAAATACGGCCACCCCCGTTTACGGGGATAAACCCGGATCAAAATTGGATTGAAGATGAAATTGGAGTGTGAACGTGACTATTTGAATACGACTTGCATTTGTGGACAAACTTTATTTGTTTTTATCCTTGCAAACGTTCATTGCGATATCTAGATCTTACTAACAATAACATAGAGCAAAAATAAAATATTATGTTTTGCCAGGTGTACGCTGATTTTTAGTTCAAAGAAAAAAATCCATTAGTATTAGTATCGTTTTGATAACAGGATTTTGTATGTTTTATTGTGCAATAGTTGTATGAAAAGCTTAAGCTATACACCATAGTAAAAAACAGCTTTACTGACGTTTTTAGTCTTCCGTCGAAACAAAAATGTATACCTTAAACTTCCTTTTTTATATACTGGGTTGCCTGTTGCAAACCAGTCTTAAAATCGGGCTGTTTTTTTAGCCATAAATTAGTGAGAAATTAGAATTTTTGCGCAAGGCTTACCAAATATGGATTCGCACCTAATTGGCTCGAAATTCGCTTTGGCAAGCGCCCAAGCGAAAATTTTCAGGAGCAGCCATCACGGAATCTTTGCGGTATGGAGTTTCTAAATCAGACTGCTGCAGTATTTCTCAACCGATGCTCGTAAATCTTTACTTCTGAAACTCAGCAAAGACGTGGATTATACCCTTCATAGATAACAAAGACATATATCTAGTTTGTAACTAGCACAACAGCGACCAAAATATGAACAATAACGCAAGCCAGTTTCTCGCATCAAATGAACATATGAAATTTCTCCTTTGACATGCTTAGAAAGGACTGTTAGTGTTACAGTTTGTTTATAGAATAAAGTGAATAACAAAATAAAGGTGAATTTCAAAATGTGGATGTTTTTCGTTTCATTCTTTTGTTTGTTGTAACATCACATCACTTGACTTTCAAAATCAACATGTCGAAAACTGAAATTCCAAATTTGATCTCGAAAACAAAGTCAAAGGTTTTAAAAATGATCGCTTGACGTAAGAAACTATTAATCCCAAGTTATATAACACTTATTAACCGATAGTGAGGTCTTTACAGGGAAATCTCAGACTGAGGGCTCGAAGTACGGACCGAGCATAGCGAGAGGTTCGTATAACAAGTCCGAGGTCTGAGATTTCCCGGTAAAGACCGAGCAGAAGAGGTTAATAAGTTGTTTATTATATGGCTTTTTGTCGAGATGGGGTTTTTTGAACTACAGGGGAAGTTATTTTCAACATCCGGTCACGTGCTCTGAACTTCTGGTCGAGGCCGTACTCCTACGTGACGAACCTTCTATGCAACGAACACAATAATTTACTTTTTTAAAAAGTTCAGTTTGAACAACAATTATTTTAATTGAATTTATTATATGACTTTTTTTTACTTCCGGTAAATGCCTTCGCCTACGGAAATCATCGGAAATATCCGATAGTTTTCGGAAAGCTTCGGAAATGGTTAAAAAGCGTTTCTTATGCATTTTTGGAGTTTTGAAAATTTTCTAAAAATCTTCGGAAGAATTTGGAAATCTTCGGGAAATTTCCGAAGTTCCTTAAAATTGTTTTTTAAGTTATTTTCCGAGTTTTGAAAGCTTTTTGCCCGCGGTCCTTACAAAATAATCCGGCCCTACAAGCAGCCTACCAGGTTGCAGGAAACTATCTAGCCATATAATAAAGAAAAATTAAAGACGCGAAGAGCTTTAAATTATCTCAGAAAGATACAACAAAAGTGTCTATCTTCGCTGATAAAAACAATTGCATTTTATGTTGATCTGTTATAAATATGAGCCAGACGCTGTTTTGCAGATGTGTATTATTATATTAAATATGGCACTTGCTTTGCTTGTATTCAAGTGGAGGTCTATAATTTTGCAACTTATAACACCGAATAAAAATAAAATTTGCTAGGAAAACTTAGATATCGGTCGAGGCAACGAATGACATGCAAAATATTGCCCGAAAGTTGCCATGCATCGAAACGAAACGCACCATTTTTTAACAAGAATAGCTATCATTATAAGATTTATTGATGTTGTGATAAATCTCTCCACTCATATTTTTGCGGAACAGTTCTAAAAAACAAATCAACAAACTTTCCCTGACATCCAAAACACAGCCGAAAAAAACACCGACGTCAACAAAACGTCGTTGATCGTCATCAATGCGCCATAGTCGCGTGAAGTCGAGGCCCGAGGCATTTTAGGATAGCCTCGCCGTACAAAGATAGCATTAACCTGAGCCCGCGAGCAACGAAATGATTAGTTTGCGTTCTTCTTCGTCGAGCACAGTTGTATTTACATGTTTTAAAATCGACCTAAATAATACTTGACTACCATACATATTGTTTAAGCATTCCACATTCTTTGGTTAGTTGCTGGGCTGTGATAGGTGAAATGAAGTGTCCACTTGATCTATACAACATACCGCCCCAAGCCAAAATTGAACATTTACGATTAAAAGCATATTCCTTTTCTTGGAGGACAAAACATTTTCAACACAATGGAGTTTTACCACTTGGAATCAGTATCCATCCGCAGGTAGAAAGTATATCAAAATTACATTACATTGGTACAGGGAGTTATCTACAAATGTCGATCCAATCGCTAATGCGGAAGTGACAACTGCAAGGACTGAAAGTGACATATTGAAAGTGCATTGATTGCCAACGGAAATGAAACATCACACGTAGTGTGAAGTATTTAAAATTGAATCGAATGCAATGCTTATAACAACGATATGTCGAAAAGTTTCTCAAGAACTGGCTGAGTTACCAAAATAGAATGGGGGGCTCGATGGTAACTGGACCTGAGTGGGCGCCTAACTGGACTGCGGTGTCATACGAGTTGGATTGGTTGTGGCCTTTTCACTTTATTGGTTTCGGATGCGCTTTCTTCGGCTTGGCTCTGTTTTCCTTGGTTTGCTTGTGTAGAATTATCCACACCTCAAGGAGATCTCTCAAGCGATACTTCATAACTGTATGTATTCTGTTGTTCTTCTTCTCTATAACACGCTCCACATACCTCCTTCTCGACCCTTACGGATCCAAAGCAATGGTTGACCTACCAGCCGTAGTGGAAACATTTCTGTCTGGAGTAGCTTACCCCTTTATAATATCCTCCTTTGCGCTTGTGTTTTTGTCTCTCCTTGAAGCGACCAAACTAAAGCTGTTCCAACAGAAGATCCTAAGTTTTCGAGTTGTTGTGTCTACAACAGTGATTCATTTCATGGCTGTCGGTATTATGGATACTATGTGGTTGATGTGTCCGTCCGCAGAGAATGCTGCTATAATTTGTAGAGCTGTGTTTATCTTCTGGGGAGCCTTGTTATTTGTCAGTTACCTCTATGCAGGAGTAACAGCATTCAGGAAACTTCCAAACAAGCAAGACTCTTTGCTCTTACAACCAGCAAGATGTAACTGCAAAGCAAAAAAAGGAAGGCTGCGTTCTCGTGCATTGGTCATAAAAGTTGCCAAATGTACAGGCGCTGCTGCGTTTCTTGGCCTTGGGTTATGTTTTCTCCAAGCGTATTCACTTGTTAGAATCTACACGTCTTCGAAACCCAAAGCGACCGAGCGTAATCCAATTGAAATATGGACTTGGTTGGGTACAGCGACATGTAGCCGCCTGATTGAAATCGTCATGGGTTGTTTGCTATGTTCGGTCATTTACATTCCATCATCGCCGCTCAACACCAAACAGACATCTCATAAAATGACAAGGGTATAAGGACATCCCAAGTGGGACATCGTTCAGGAATTGATTGCAAACTAAGGAGAAAAATAACAACCTAAGATCCATTTTGTCATAGCCGATTGAGGAGGCTCGTGGATGACCATGTTCCACTCTAGAAGCTAATGGGGCTAATAATGATGATGATGATCATATCAAAGAATAAATTAAGAGCCAAGAAAGCTGTAAGGCCAAATGTCAGTATGTTTATGTTTTCGCCTACAGCTGAAATCATTATCTAAAACCTATTTTACACAAGTGTGATGCGGTTACATTCGGCTATTAAAAAAATTCTTTCTACATCCCTCAGGGAAATCGCACAAACAGATGCAAAGGATAGAAAACTAAACTGATGTTGCAGCAAATCTTTGGAAAGTGAGCAAAAATTTGATTATTGTGTACAACACTTGATTCTTCCGATACAAAAGATTGAATTGTGAACAAAGCACCAAAAAAGGCAATTCAGAAGAAACCGGAAACAAGCGACATTTTCTATTTAGGACTATCATTCATTCGGAGATAGAAGCGGAATATTTTAACTTTAAACATTCCTTACTCCGTTGGTTTTCAGATTGAATATTCCCATTCCTTACTAGATCAAACTTGGATATTCCATATTTTCTCTCAGAAAATATGAAATATTTCATATTCCTTATTTTTCCAATGAAATGTTCCGTATTTCTTAGCTTTTTAAAGTCGATATTCAATGTTCAATATTCTGCTTCTATCCATTGTCACTAACCACGAGACGATATTGTACTGAGTGGTTGTGACTACAATTTGACCTTGAACAATACGTTCATAGTGGAACGTGACGATTTTAGTTCAGTTCTCAGTTTTCAGTGTCAAGCTAGCTTTTCCTAGTCAATACTTGTAAGATGTTTTCAAACACGTCATTATTATATCTACGGCTATTTTTAAACCAAATTTTAGAAATAACAAGGTGAAAGCAAAGGAAGCGCCTGTATACCTTGCTTATACCCTTCCCCTGATGTCTGGCGCCAAGGCTGATCCTCATTATAAAATACGCGCTAACAGAGCACGCACAAAAGCCATTGTATTGAGCAGTCTCTTGCATGGACCAGTAGCCACTAAGCAT
>JAOBBB020223312.1:0-11500 GCA_025331005.2 Zoanthus gigantus | reverse complement strand
CTGAGCCGTCGAGCGATTAAACATTAGCCTCTGGCTAGGAAGAATGGGCAACCACTTCCTTCGCAATTGATGTTAAATAAAGTATTTATTTATTATTATTACAAATAACTTGCTAAAGCTCGATCCTTTTCATAGCCTAGTACTACTTTCTGGCTTCCATAGTGCAAAGCGAATGAGACTCTTTGACACCCCCCAGGACAGAACACTAACCCATCGTAGGTTCGCTCCCAAGAAATGTTGCTTCACATAAACAGACCTCAGAAGGTAGAAAGATCGAGTTGGCTTTGGCAGGAAAGAAGGTCACAGAAAGATTCGATTCTCCCCTGGGTCAAACCCAGGACCTAGTGTCTAGAAGATGAATCTTACCGACTGCGCCAACCACGCTGCTTTGCAAATAAATTGTGGTCCACATAATTGATTTCTCTTTCTGCTTGACAATGACTCGAGTTAATTCAACATTTTAAAGCATTTGGAATCAGAGAATTGTACTTTCATCTCAATAGCAAGACTTTAAGAATTTACTACATGAACAATTTTGAGGATTTTGATAACTCTGTAACTTCTTTACCAGTATACAAATTCTTTATCTTACGCTACCTCCCTGTCCATGTTTCTACTGCTGCTAGCATATCTAAGTAATTTTGAGGTACCTTACCTGGCTCTTGCCTAGTCCCGGGTCACCAACTACCAGCACGTGAGGATTTCCCCGGACTGGAATACGGTTCTGGTGATTAAAAAAAAAAAAAAAGCGTGTGACACTTCTTACGAAGTACAATGACAACAGGAACTCCATAAACGCAGCTTACACTGTTCGTGTATTCATTAGTTCAATATACTCTAAATAGCGAAGTACTATTTCATTCTTCCAAAAAAATTCCATTATTCTGCTCAAAAACGGTATTTATCTCCAAACGTAAGCTCGTTCGTACCTTGTCGTTGGCATACCTCTGAGTTCCTCCAAACACACCAAGAATGAGGCCTGCTTTTACTAACTGAAAAGAGAATAGCAAAACCTAAACCACATGTTATCCCACCAGAATATCACAAACGTCAATCACAGGTCCAGTGACAAATTTAGAAATTGAAAAGTGGGGGTCCATCCCCTCTTGCAGGAATTGGAGATCCATTCACTGAAACTTGGGGTCCTAATTAATATTCATGATATTTTTCAAAACAAGGACAAGAATATAACAAACGACAATCACATTTCATCTCTCCAAAATATCACAAACATCAATCATATTACCCTTTCATAATAACCCAACATCATCAATCACAGATCACCCCTCTAAAATATCACAAACATCAATCACACTACCCTTTCCTGATAACCCAACATCAATCACAGATCACCCCTCTAAAATATCACAAACATCAATCACACTACCCTTCCAGAACATCACAAAAGTCAAATTTCACCTCTCCAGGTAAAAGTGCTTTACAGAATTACATAAAGCACATGCATCCTAAGTACTAAATATTTGGGCATTAAAGCTATATATTCGACCATATAAATTGAATGTTCGCATGAGCATGAGGATAACAAAACGTCTGTAAGCATTACTCAGTACTTAAAGTCACATGATATTGAAAAATACAATCAGCTTTGAACTCACCTCATGACCATATATAGAAGGGCAAAGTGACCTGAAGGTAAGACAACTTATATATCACACAAGAATATTAATTTCTATTAAAAATACAATTTCAAACAAAAATACATAGACTAAAAAACGGATATAAATTACAGACTTAATTAGTTACATGTACCTGACAACTAAACGAAAAAGATTTGTTTCGGCCTGTATCTCCTGTATGGCATACAACTCCTGAGTGAAAAAGAGTAAAATGTCCATCTCTAATTAAAATCTGAACAGACATAAACTCTATGTGCTGTTGAAAATAACAAGCAAAACAGTTACTGTTCATCAACATATTGAAAAAACAATCGTATAAATCATTTAAATATAACATAAAATTATCGGAAGCATAAACGACTTGAAATATTGTGTAAGACTAACAAAACAAATTAGGAATGTCTATTATGCATAGAATCTAAATGAACCACAACTTGCCAAAACAATAAATACTCACATTTACATTCCTAACTTTCATTACCCTCCTTTCCAGCTATTTTTGCTAAATTAATTTCAAAACAACTTTCACGAAGCAGCATTACTTAGTGGAATTAAATGATGCTGTCCCACTTTCATATCCAACTATGATCATGGTCTGAATCTGTCTGGGATTGAATCTAAATGAATGTGATTCTTGATGCAAGTGGAGAAGGAGAGCAAGAGTGTTGGTTTGGATAGGGAGGATGCCTTGAATCAAGCGAGATGGAGAGTGGGAGTTGGGGAGATTGCTGTTAGAGTGGGCTAAATCCAGCCACCCCCATTTACAGGGATAAGCCCGGATCAAAATTGGATGATTGATAGATTGATTGATTCAAATCCACCAGCTAGGGTTTTTAGCTGCATCGTGCTTAAAGTTACTAAATAGCTACTCTGAAATTCGAACATAAATAAAGATTAAGGGTACAAGCACACAACAGCACTCGTTCACAAATCATGCAACGCTATATAGATAAGAAATCTATAATCAATTAATTGATTAATGAATGATTAAACTGTTTAATTGACGGCTTGATTGATGAACTGTTTGACAGATTGAATGGTGAAACTCTTTATTTAGTGTTTTCTAAATCAGCCGAGATCTATTTTCGCCAGCTCTGTATGGCTCCCAAAGCTCGCTATATCTACAACTTTTAGTTGGTGGCTTCACGTTTTCTATCAGTTTTAGACGAGGGAATTTTAGCACTAAAATTTGCTGGAAAGTTCAAATGAAAACAAAAAGAGCAACAATTTAGTTTTTCTGTTTTTACTGGCAAGAACACAATATTTCTCTTTGTTAAAAATCCATGTACATTCTTAAAAAAGAATGCACATGCTAAAAGTAGAAAAAGGTGCTTAAAAGTAAAAAATACAGTGATTTTCCCACTCTGTCCATTTTTGTAATACTGAAACTACTCCCTCAGGGTCGGTGCATGGCGAACTGAAACACCTCGTCACCTCGTTATATATCAACCAATATTACCTTCCCCTTCGGATGATAATTAATAACTAATGATTGGTTAATTAGATTATCAAGGGATTTATGCAGTAATAAATTGCTAAACTAACTAATGGCAGACGGATGGATGGATTGTATAACTGATCGAACAAAAGATTTATCTGTTGATTGACTTATTGATTGAATGATTGATTGTGTGATTGATTGCTTGCTTCACTGATTGACTGATTGATTAAATGATTGATTGATTGATTGGTTGATTGATTGTGTGATTGACTGCTTGCTTCCTTGATTGTGTGATTGACTGCTTGCTTCCTTGATTGACTGAATGATTGATTGATTGATTGATTGATTGATTGGTTGATTGATTGATTGGAATTCAACTTGCCTTGAGTGTAAATTCAATGGCCAGACCACTAGCCTCTTCTCCAGTAGTAGGACTTCCTCTGCTGTTATTGACAGAATTCGCATAAATATACAAGAGAAACATGCACTTGTCCTTGTTGTGACGTTTTCGACCTGCATAGTTAAACAAAGCAGTTGCAGTATTCAAACAAATTTGAATAACCATAATAAATTTGTGTATAACCATAGTTATAATTCAATGGTAATTTCTATTCCCAAATCAGGCATCACCACTGGTTAGATTTGACCACGTGATTTCTTTGCAGGTCAGAATATCAGAAAATATAGAGGGGAAATATCAAAAGGGATGCTGTCAACACAAGGAACACGGAAGTTGTTAACACAAGATACACAGAAAATATCAACATTTAAAGAAATGCGGAGTTCGGCTTTGTTTTCTATTACAAATGGCTGACAATTCAGCTTCTCGATTCGAAACAGCAAGCACTACTACAATATTTCTGGAAGTATATCTTTGCCGCCAGGAGTTCTGTCAATTGTTTTATCCAGACATGTGATTTAGTATTCAAAACGTTTACTGTAAAAATAGACAGGTATTTCTACGATATAAAATCTCTTTAAAGAGAGTTCAAAGAAGCACAATTTCCCTTCTTACCTTCCTCAGCATTTGATACTTTAACAACTCCGGTTATAGTTACCATGTCGCCTGGAACACAGCTGTCAACTGATAATACAACAAAATATGGCCGCGATTTCAGTGGTGAAACACCGTAAGTGATTAATACTCCAACCACTACTGTGCTTCAGAAAGAGTAGGGTCTAAACTTGTTTTATCGATCACGAATACTAAAATGCTTTATCACTGTAGTAATGAAATAGTTGTAGTAATAAAAAATCACGTTTTGTTTGTCTCCTTTGTCTTTTCTTAGTACTCTCAGTAACTTAATTATTGATAAATAGGTTATCTATTAAGGGCCTCAATGCTACCGAATTAAATTTTTGTCTTCCACAGGAAGAATTTTGGTTATGCTTCAGCAAAGCGTCTATATCAAAAATAAATTTTAACCCGGGAATCTTTAAGGAACATTTGATACTTTTTATGAAAACACTGATACGCCTCCAAAGCGCAACCTAGATAATTTAAGAGAAAAATTTTATAATTATAATCGTAAGACGCTTTTATCTTCGTTGCACTGACAAAAGCTATGCTCAAAATTTCATCAGTAATTAAGCCAATGTTGTCCAAACTATGCGTATCTACAAAACTAAATGCGTGTATTTGCAGGTCAAAATGATGTATATTAATTATCCTTAAAAGGGGAAGATTCGGTTAGATTCCTTAAGCTGAGGTACATGTATACACACTAATTTAGTACCCAAGAGCTCAAACCTGTAGATTTAGTATCAGTTTGAGATGTAACGACAGCAAATCACTATCGGCCAGGATTGTCAAAATAAGCCGGCCACTCTAAAAACTGCGCCGGCAACTCTATATGCTCGTGCCGCAATTTTCAGCATGGAAGCTGCATAACAGTGAGGGAATTAAAACCGAACAGTTTAATGGACATGAAAACCAACATGAAAGGAAGCAATAAGTATCTTATTTGAAAATGGATGAAACTCAATGTATCGCGATTGAAAATATTAGGGATGTTTTCACGTGACATCAGATCCAATATTTAAGATTACTGCGATGTTTAGTAGACTTGCCAAATACGTCATCACGCAAGGTCATGCACGTAGAAAAGAGAAAGCTATGGCGAACGGCGGTGATGGTGGAAAACGAACTAGGACTAGATTTTGATTTTGTTGAAAGAGGAAGTTCGATTAAGAACAAGATGAGAATGATCGAGACAGCGATCGCGGTAAGCTGTGTTTCGTGAACATTTTGTGGGACCTACTCTTTTGGCAACTCCGGCTACTCTAAATGTTTTTGACAGCCCTGCTATCCCCCTAAATAAAAACTGTGTGACTGTATTTGACTCCTAGTCTTCATTCAACCTACCAAGATCTGCAGTAAGCTCACACTCCACTGTGCGAGGAATTCGACCAGATTCTCTCTGGCCATCATCCATAATTTCTTGTACCCTGACAGGATGAAACAGTGTGTTTAAACAAAAAGAATGAAAGAATTCAGACTTAAATGCTAAAGAGGAGAATAGACAAAATAAAAATGTTCAACTTTTTGTTCTTTGCTTACGGCAAATCTGCTAAAGCTGCACACAAACGTAAGTTGCAAAAATGTATGTTAACTGTTAAGTAAAATGAATTACTTACCTCTAAACTGTTAAGCTCAAAACAAGTTGCAAAAATGTATGTTAACTGTTAAGTAAAAATGAATTACTTACCTCTAAACTGTTAAGCTCAAAACAACTGACTAAATAATATTAATAACTATATCAACACCAACAAAAATAGTTCGAATCCACACTGCATGACAAGGTGTATCCTTCAAAGTTATCGACATAGCCTGGTTGTTAAGCTTTGGTTACAACTAAGCTAGAAAGCTATTCTTATCATAAACCACGTGCTTTTGTTCAAACAAAGATTGTCTTATTATTAAATTTGATATTAGTCAGTACAACAAAAGGCATTTTAAAAACCGTAGCACTAGAGTATAATAAGAGTTTGAGGAGTGGGGTATAGAAACATGTACCTCACTGTCTGCCAATCAATAGTTTCCGTGAGTGTGGAGCTTCTCTGAGGAGCAAACAACCTTCCTCTGCAGTCAGACGATACACACTGAAAACAAAGAACATATGAACCTTTGGCAATACTTGTCTGCTAGGTGTTGTGCAAAGAGATAAAATATCTTGAGAAGCAAAAAAAAAAAAAAAAAAAAAACTTGGTATTCAAAAATAATTCAAAAGCATTTCTATGTGCCAAAAGTAACAGCTTTATAACTACGAATAGTTCCAAGAACTTACCTACAGCAAAGAAATAATAAGGAAAAGAATAATTTCTATCATTTTCTAAGTACCTTTGTTGGAAGAGTGTACTTTCCGTCTAGAAGGCTTACAACCTGAAACCATCACATCATTGTTGTTTTCAGTTTTCCAAAATACTAATAAAATATACAGTACTACCATGTTTACAAGACTTTCCAAAAGAAAACTTTTTAAGGTAAAAACATTAATAACAAACTTGTCAGTTTTGTGTACTGTATTATAGATAAGTTTTAAATTTTAAAAATATCGTAAGATTTGTGGTTTACCCATAATTTTATATAGGTTTAAGGGACTTCTGTACTGTTAAAAAGATTACAAACACCCATGTTTACAGCTGACTGTTGCCTTTCTGGAATAAGTTTGCTTGTGAGGCTGTGATTACAAATCTTTAATGCTCTTGTTGTTAAACTAGCAACTAAAGCACAAACCATATATAGGATATATAACATAAGGAAATGATCTTAAAATGATTAACACCCACCTGAACTTCCTGACACAGATTACAAGAAAACGCCATTTTAGTAACCAAAGGTTTGACGTTACTCACTCGGATCACAGTACCTCGTACGGCTACCAGTTTACCTTGATATAGAAACAAGTGTTAATTATATTAAGCTGGTGTTTTAACACACTAGCAAGAACTAATTACCGGCTTCTAACATACGCATTTTTACCTTAGAATGAAGAACCTTCGCAACAAAACTCAAGCTTCCAAAGAACTAGAAACGTTTTTCTAAATAAAATCGTTACATTAGAAGAGCACAGCAAAACTAAATTGTTTATCAGGCCTAGCTTCTGGCCAATGGAGCTACACCTTATCTATCTACTTCTGTATTTTTTACCCCAACTGCCTGAGAAAACTGGGTGGAACCAAAAGATCGGGGTAGGCGATTCCCTCATTTTTTCCGGTTTAAAAGCCATTGATAATAATTTTGACAACCATTTGCTTTCGTGACATGGAGACCCTGTAGTTTGGGGTACTGTGATCTTAAATTCTCTTGAAATTTTATGAGCTTTTTGCTTCTCAAACAAACACTTCTCCAATTTTGGACTTGTTCCACTTTGCGAGAATTGATTGGGGCTAACATTTTTTCAGTGCCTCAAACAATTCTCCCTGAATGAAAGGTGTAAAGTTTCTGAGATCTCAAACTGAGCTACCTTTTGCTTTTAACTTCTTAATTTCAGCATCATTGTATCCTGATTGTTTTACAAATTAAAGTGTTTGATAACAATGCAGAACAAAACAGCAAAGCTTTAAATTGTCATAATTTAAATGTCAAAAGCCGGCAAGGAAAGGTCCACAGCATCAATGTATTTAGTTTTTACAGCACTAAAATTATATACTCTCCAACATATTCATTCCAGGGATATTAACTTGGATGAACATCACCTTTTCCTACAGAAAATTCCAAATCGAATCACATATCTTTGGAAGAGGAGTGAGAAGACCCACAAGAGGGGTATTGGAATCAACAGAAAAGTGACCTAGCATCAATGCTTACCAAAACAATTAGCCTTTAGATTCTTTAGTGGTGTCTGCGGCTCAAAGTTTGAGATCCTAGCCCTTATGTATGGTAAATCAAATACATCTAATGAAGAACCAGACTGGCTTCCTTCACAAGCTTGTGAGATAACTGTGTTCTCAACACAACTCATGACCTTTAAAATAGGCAAAGTAATGCACATTTATAAATTAAACAATCTCAAAACACAACGAATATTATTTACCTACTTATTTTATGGAGTGAGACTTTAATAATAATAACAATAATGACTGACAGTGTGTTACTCGTCTTTATTGCAGTCTCAGGACTGAATTGCAAGGATGTGTTAGCTGCTTTCGATCCATGCATGACTTCGTAGCACAGCACAACAATTGGTATTAGCTGTGAGTTGATTTTTGGAGTGAGATTTCTATCAATACCTCGGCCCAGGCCAACTCAGGTCACAGCGGTGGGAGGTGCAAATGCTAACTATGGTACCAACCTAACTCCCATAAAGAGTGCATAATCTGTCAATATCTTTGTGGCATCAATAACACTAGTCCATATCAAAAATAGATTTAAAACCTAAACTAATTTTGTTTTATTAAAAAACATTATACTAAAAAGCTAACGTGACATTCGCACAAACCTTACCTTAAGACATTTGGTAAAGAGATTAAGTTGATCACAAGTGTTCCAGATAATGTACAGCAAGAAGGGCTTACATATACTTTTTTTATATAATGGATTAGTAACCTGATAGAATGCTAGACCCATGATTTGTAGTGTATTATCTGGTTGATCTCTGATGTCTTGGGCAAGACTTGAAATCTCTTCAATAAGGGCTGAGCAAATAAAAACAAAAAGTAATTGCATACTAACACTCACTCAAAATGATGTTATAAACACTTGGAATTTATTATGAATACTGATACTGACCCCAACTTTCATGTACTACAATTGTGTGAGAACTGTTCCAGTTATCACTGACTCAGAACTAAGGAAGATGATTGGGCAATTTTCTCTTTGTCAAATGGATCAACACATGTGTCACTCTTCAGTTGTTACCCATGCCATTCAATTTACTGTATTAAACACATACCGACAGATTTTATCATTTTTTGTGTTTATTATTTCTTTCATGATTGCAATTAAACAAAAGGATTGGTTTCAAACTCGAGAAGTAAGGTACCCATTTGAAATTTTGATCATTTACTGTAATTAATCATAATTGTGCATCAGTCACAATTTTGTATGGTAATTTTGAATTAGCTTAAGTTATCTAAGAAGAAAACTGTCCCTAAGTAAAAAATGGTCTGAAAAACAAAATGTTCATTTTTTACTGACTTTTTCCTTGCGCTTTAATCTGCTAAACCACTAGTGTGATTTCCCAAAATGGTGATTAGCAAATTCGATTGCTTCTTCAAGACCAAAGACACACAATTGATGCACCCTAAAACTACAGTAGAACCATTGTTTAAAGTCCAGTTATAGTCCTTGTCTAGGTAGATTTCTTGTGGAAAATTGTGTTCCTTTTTGATGCTTTGTTTAGTGTTTGCTGATGAGAAGTAACGCAATGTAGCCAGGAAACTCCTAGTGAGCCAGCTTATTATACTTTTGCAATGCTGCAAAGAAATGAACTCAAACATTCAGGAGAAATAGAAAAAAGTTCTAGTTATCGCAAGTTTGAGTTATCGGGAGTTCAAGTTTGAGAACAAATGACCAGAAATCAGAAATAAGGAAAAACGATAATCCTGTGCACTTCTATTCATACAGTGTACATTTTAATGTAATTCAATTTAATTTCTGTATAAAACATGTATATGATTTAATGTTTCTGTTACTTTTTTAATAATTTTCAAATAATGAAGAAAAGTTGTGTGTCCACTTCTATTCATACAATGTACAGTTCTGTAGATTTTCAAACACCACAAACACTTAAGTTTGCACAGTTTTAAAGTTGAACTTTGATAGCGTTCTGAAAAAACTTCCATCTCTTAATGTGAATAAGGCATCATTGGGTATTTACACAAATGTTCACAGTAAATTGCACCTTCACTATCATGTCATTTATTTAATTTGTCTTTGGAGTCTGGTTGCTTTCCCGAAAAGTGGAATGAGGTTGTTCCTATTCATAAGAGTGGTTCCAAGACATTTGTACATAACTATAGAGGTATTTTAATCTATTCTTGAAATTTGATAAAATTTTTTATATTAGTGTTGACTGGGGACAAAACAGGTTGGAATCAAAGCCAAACAAAGCAGGTGTTGAAAGTGGCAACTGTTGTTTGAATTAATAACATCTGAAAAAACGTCTCTTTTATGTCTTCATGTACTTCGATGGTTTGCCAACAATTATGATTTGTAGTAAAGAGAAAAAATTGTGTTTAGGCCTGAATTGGTCAAGTTGTTTGACAAAAAAATCATGTGATAGAAGGTTATATATTTTGCTCAGCTAATCAAGCATAATAAACAATGTATATCAAGGTTTGGTTAACGAGGTTTGAATAATCAAGGATGCACTGTACTAATAATTAATGCATAAGATGACTAAGTATACATCAAGTAATTCTGTAACAAACAATGAATGAAGCATACCAACATCACGAATTAGTTCACTATAATTCACAGTAAAGGACTGATCATTCTCCACCTTCTCCTACAAATAAACAGTATAATTATAAATGTTTAGCAAACTAAGACTAATTCTTATTTTTTAAAAGGTTCACTTGGGTACTTGTACAAGACCTGCCAATCAAATAGATTGCAAAGCACGGTTTCCCAATCTTCAAATATCAAGGGTCCTTAGTACCCCCAGTATGCCAAAATGGGGGTTCCTTTCCAAAACTGAGGGGTCCTAAAATTTAAAATAATACTTCATTCTTCATTAGTCTTCTAATGGCCGAGTTGAGCAAGGGAAGAATGAACAAAACATAATAAATTGTACTTCATTTATGTCAAGGCGTTTCTCAATAATTATTATTTTTTATGGAATACAAGTAGCCAGAAAGTCATGCATTGTTTTTAAATGTCATGCATCAAATACTTGTTATTGCATGCTAATGGGAACCCTAAAACAGTTCTTATTCAGAGCACTAAGTTTATGTTATTTTCTAAAAAAATATTATCAATAAATTGTATGAAAAGATCCCAGTTTATACTGAATTTCGCAAAGTTTAACATTAGTAAATTAAAGTTTTTATACGGCTTGCAGTACTAATAACTTGTAATGTACCTCCTCAATGAAGCACCATTATTGTAAGGTACATTTACAGCCCACCACTAGAAGTCACGATTTTTTTTTTGTTTATCACTGCTTAAAGTATCAAACTGAGTTACATCACAAACCTTTGAAAACTGGGCACTATTCCTTTCAAAGTATTTCTTGAAGGCTTCTACTTTGACAACCAATGGTGAGTTTGGAATGTAAGCTGGAAGAAAGTTAATGAATGAGTCAAGCTTTAAACATTTTACAGTAAATACATACAAAACAAAGTACATAAGTATATAATGTGCCCTCGAGGTTACCACCATAATGGCATTATAGCAGCTTGTGAACTTGGGCACACGATGTACGGTTACACATTGTAGGATTGCATTGTGGAGTCACCAGAGTGCTCAAACTGCGAG
>JAOBBB020223231.1:0-11500 GCA_025331005.2 Zoanthus gigantus | reverse complement strand
GTATGTTGTAACATACGAAACGTCAAGTTTTTAAATGAATTTTTCAGAGAATATGTTTATCACTGCTGTTTGTATTACATTTTTAATCAAACTTCGATGGCCAAATAACAAGAGTCTATATGAAAATACTTAAATATATTGCCTTTCTACGCAATGATAATAACTATATGGCCCACATCCCGCCCCCATTCAGGGAATCTACCAACTGTGTCATTCTGTTTTTACCTCAAAATTAATCAAGGGATGAGCTAAAAGATTTATCACGCACTGTAATGATGCTCTTGATTTATCTAAACTACATATCACGATCGCTCATAACGTCACTGTTTCCACCTCAACTGATTGGTGTACGCTACACCTCGAAGTTGCGGCATTGATGGACCCACTAAAAAGTGACCTGCTATGCCACTATTTGTGCATTCATAGCTTAATATATCACTGCAACGATATTACATATTCCCACTGAAGCCTATTATTTTTCAAGCTTTTCTTTCCCAATTGATTTATTCGTGTACATAACCCCGACGATCATTCATAACGTCATTGTATACACCGCGGTACAAACTCAGTCGTCTCAATAATCATAACTGCAACGATCATTCATAACGTAAACACGGCGGTACAAACTCAGTCTCAAAAATTGTTTTACAGCTAAGCGTAGGATCCAATTAAGGAACCGCGCTAAAAGTGGCCTGCTCTCCCAGTTGTGTCTTCATACAGCTATTGGTTAGAGCGCCTCATTAAAATCTCAGAGGTCGCCGGCCAGTTTGTATACACCGCAATATTTACATTGTGTTAAAAAAACCGCAACGGTCATTCAGAACGTCAATGATGCTCATTGAATATATAACTTTTACTAGAAAAAAACTATTTCCATAAAGAATGTTCATCGAGTAGGCTCAACGCGCTATCCTTATATGACGTCTTTATTCAGGTGGGAAGCCAAGGGAAAAGCCCCGAGACTGGGAACGAGGTTGTTACTTACGGCGATAATAACAAATACTTTGTTTTTTTAAAAAACAAGTAACAAAAAAGTCTTAGTGATATAATATACGTATCACGTATAGTTTCGCTTGTTTGTGTGTGTAATTCAATTGCAATTGAATTCACTTCTTCTATACGTTGTGTTTTCTTTGTGCGATATGTAAAATTATGAATTTACAACTTATCGACAATTTAAAGTATTAACTTAATTTTCAGTATTTATGGCTTTTCTGTAAAACAGCTGTAAATTTGTTAAGGGGAATGGGGAATTTAGTTTTAAATTAGTGCGTTTTTCGAAAAAACGTGTCAAGTGCTGGAAAACTTAAGCACAAATTTACTGTCTTATACTGAGTAATAGAATTTCCTTGCATGGCCGCGTTTTTACTCATAGAGTTAAAAACCTCTGGAGAAAAAATGGTCTAAGGTTTCATTATCAAACAGTCACAAGAACAGCTTCCTACTCTCTAAGGAATATTTTAGACTCCTTCACACATTAAAAAGCCATAGAATGACGTAGAGTATTCATGTGATCTGATTGAGACGTCAGGCAAAGTGGCCACAGAGTTTGTCTTGTGTGTCCTTGTACCAATATCCGTCATCAACAAAAAAATTATTCTCCAAGTAAATTTACAATTAATGCTAAGTACTGGTTTTTAAATTTTGGTTAAATAGTTATACTTTTAAAATATGAATTTCTCTTTTCAATTTTAAAGCAAGCATTGATGCAAGTAGTACAATTAAGAATTGATTTTTAAAAAACTCTTTTCAACGAGGTTATCTAAGCAACAAAGTCGTTGAAACGAATAAAATCTTCAATTTACAGATAAATAAAAACAAGCACTGATTGCTTTGCAGTATTTATAGTTTCAAACTGTCATTCAACATATCAAGTGCATATATTCATTTTGTCAAACATTAATTTTCATTTGCAAGATTTTCAGAGTAGAATTCTAAACACTGATATGTAATTTCAGTTGAAAAACGTTGATTTAAATTAGCAATCATAAAGTTTTTTGACATCCAATAATTAGCCTTGACTTAAGATTAAATTTGAAATTATCAAAAAATTTGATTAATGTTTTGCTGTATGTACTGATAAATTTTAAAACTAGGAATCTGGTTGCCTCAAAAGTTTTGTTCATGTTGTAAGTTCAAGCATATCATGAAAACCTACCTAAATTTCCTTCAAGGATGTCCTCGCTGAGACGTCTCTTTCAGAATGAGTCACTGAATAAGGTTACATTAATTAAAAAGTGTCCATTACTCTGCGTCATAACAGCTTGTAAAATACCTAACACCGTGACGTCACTCAATGTGCTTCTAGATTTTTTTAAAATAGTAGGTCGACTGCGTGCCGATGTAAAATTGGGATGAACATTTAAATAATACAAAAAGAAATACTAAGGTATACATATATTTTAAATTAAATCAATAGGTTGAAACTGCTTTATTCCTGTTGGCAACTATTAAGATTAAAACTTTAAGAATGTTTTTGTGCCAAAGTAAACTGATGGACGATGACGTTATCGTAATCTGTCTAAAAAATTGTAAGCAAAAAAATTCCAACCGCTAGGCGGGAAGCGTGGGCCCTAAAGTTAATAATGACGTCACAAAGTCAAACATGTAAACTTTTTGGCCACTTGAAAAAAATCCCGGTTTATCATCAGCGCGCGCAATAATTTTTGCCAGCGCATTGACCGTTCTTAAATATAAGAAATATATGACGAAAAAGTCGAGAAATATTTTCCCTGTTGCGTAACAATTGACAAAGTGACAAACCATTCGGCCGGCAGCATATTGGCATTATTGCGACAATTGATTCCTTTTGTATGCGTGAGCTCATTAGAATTTTGAAACATTTGTGTCACGCTCGCTTAACCAATCAAGATCCATCTTAGAAATCTCACTTTGTCCACGAGCTTAGAGTTTGTTCGCCCGAGTAAACATGAGAGATGATTACCATTTTCGCTGGGTTTCCTTCAGGTACTGAACACCCATTTTAATCTGTAAGTTTTAACTCACCTTGCCTTAAAGCAATTACTGACTACTATTTTCAAACAAAACTGCGACAGTATGTGTTGTCAGTGACCAAGCAACGTAGAGTTTTGAATTCTAATAGTAATACATGCATGTAAGAGACGAAGAACGTTATTATGCTTGTCAAAGAGTACGTTAAAAATATACAGAATAGATTGTATTGTAATATGGACCGTATCATAACTTAGTTTGGTAGTTGGTGGTGCAGATTTATTCCCGAACTAACTCAGTAGTCCACAAAAGCATTAACCCTAAAAAAAAGAGCGCCCTCCCTCACTGAATTTTTAGAAAACTATGATGATAAACCGGGAATTTTTCTTTAAGTGGCCTTATAGAAAGAAAAAAATTAGAACTTAGGGACGGACCATTTGATTTTTGAGGCGGAGGGGGGAGGGGATTAAAAGATTTCGAAAAATACTTCCTGCAGCCTTAGGAGGAAGATAAGATATCGTGCAGCCTACAACTGAGAGAAAAAAAAAATCCGCAATTGCAAAGAGAGTGCTGAAAGAAACAATTTCCAAAATTAGGAAAAATTATTTTAATCTGCACTTTTACGGGAAAAATTATCTTACTTTTTTGCCTGCGCAAAAAAAAAATCTTGCTTAGAGTGAATCTCCGACTTCCCCCCCCTTTAAAATCAAATGGTCTGCTCCTTAGTTGCTACTATTTCAGAATAGTGATATATAAAGTCAAAGCAAAATAGTCCAGTAAATATCTCGGTTTTATTGTTTTCCCACTCAATCGCAGAGCTTCTTAAATTTTGAGATGTCACTCGCTAAACGTCGCACACTCTTGCCGCCTTTTTTCAAACAAAGAAAATGCCACATGGCTTAATCATTACAAGTTGTATATGATTTCCATATCAAAGGCTTTCAATTTTCAAATTTTCAATTATCAATACATGCAGTTGAACCTCTATTAACGATTACTTCTCAGTCACCAATTATTAATTTATTTGCCATTTCAATTAGTCTTACGATTATTTATCTGCTTTAATCAGCCCGCAAAAGAGGTTTGTTACATTTGTTTAATGTTATATGGAAGTCGTTTTAAGCAGCATATCGAACTTTATTTAATATTGGTTAAGATGTCATCAAGAAAAAAGCGTCAACTTGTTTTTCAAATTTATCGAGTCAAGATTTAAAATTAATAAGAATTCGTTCTAACTTTCATTACCATCTGGAAATAATCATAAATAGAAGTCCGAATTTATTCCTACAAACCATTACCCAAATTTATGATATTTACAGATTACACACTTTTTCTTTTATAAGGTTCAAACTTTTTTCCCCGAGCCTCGCGATTCTTAAAACTTTAACATTTGATCCTTATATAATTCTTAAATAATGCTTTTAAATATAATAGTCACCAACAAAAAATCCTACTGTGCGGTGAGCTAAAGCAAATTGCTCTTTAACAAATTAAGGTACGCATGCATGCATATATAATATTTCTTTCAGGTGTCCTGTGGATCAGCAGGCAGGCCCGGTTATTATTCTGCTACTGCTGAACAACGAAAGAAGAGATTAGGATGGTCAAAGGACGACAATAAATGGTTATTCAAATGTTATATCAGGAGTGAAGCAGAGAGGCGAGAATACAGAAAGAGATTGGTAGACCTGTGGAAAGCCCGCAACACAACGAGCTAATGGAAGTTACTGAGCAGAGATTGGCTGATCAAGTACGCAAGATTAAGAAGAAGAAGTGGCTAGAGACTGTGAAACAGGAGGAAATAGCTCCGAGAGTAATACATGAGCATCAGGAGGCTGAAACTACAGAGCTTATACAAGATACACCAGACCATGTAACAACATCTGATACCCAAAAAGAACACCAAAGTGAAGGCAGCATTCCAGCTGAAGAGGAATTCAGTGTTTCCACCGCTTAAGTGCTACAAGAAGAGATCAGCCCAGAACTCAAGGCCTCCGTGACAGTATTCTGGAAGTCTTCTTCCAGAATACTGGAAGAAGACTTCCAGACGTCTCAGGTATGTTGAGAAAGAAGATTAAGACAGGTGGAATTAAGATTAAAATATATGACGAGAGATGCCAACAGTTTAGACAGAAATCACCTATTTCGAACTAATCAGAAGCTGTTCTATGAAACACTAGATGGAAAGGCGCGAGGAGAAACAGAGTTACCAGACCCCGCAGAAGCTACCTTCTTCTAGAGCAAGATCTGGTCAGAAGATGTTCGTCACCATGAGAGAGCATCTTGGTTGGAGGAATTAGAGCTAGAGTTTAAGATTAAGACAGGTGGAATTAAGATTAAAATATATGACGAGAGATGCCAACAGTTTAGACAGAATCACCTATTTCGAACTAATCAGAAGCTGTTAGCTATGAAACACTAGATGGAAAGGCGCGAGGAGAAACAGAGTTACCAGACCCCACAGAAGCTACCTCCTTCTGGAGCAAGATCTGGTCAGAAAATGTTCATCACCATGAGAGAGCATCTTGGTTGGAGGAAGTAGAGCTAGAGTTCATTACAACAGAGGTACAACAAGATGTCATCTTCGTGGAGGATATTAGAATTGGAGTGAACAAGATGGCAAACTGGTAGGCAGCAGGTCCTGGTCTAGTACAGGGGTTCTGGTTTAAGAAACTGGCAGGACTGCACTCTAGATTACAAGAACAGTTGCAAGACTGTGTATGTTAAGGAAAAGTTCCAGTGTGGATGGTCAGTGGAAGAACGGTTTTGATATAGAAGTATCCAGTGAATGGTGCCCAGGCCAGCAAGTACCGCCCTATTACCTGCCTACCTATGATGTGAAAGTTTTGATAGGAATTATGGGAAATCATACCAACACCTAGAGAGTAATGGTCTGCTAGCAGATGAACGAAAGGGTTGCAGGAAGGGATCCCGAGGGACAAAAGATCAATTGCTTGTAGACAAGGCAATCCTGAAGAACTGTCGCAGAAGTTGACAAACTTGTCAATGGCCTGAATATATTACAAGAAGGCATATAATATGGTGCCACTTTCATGGATCCTGAAATGCTTAAGAGATGGTTGGGGCTGCATAGATTGTGATCTCAATAACCAGCAACAGCATGGTGAATTGGAAAACAGTATTTACGTCGAGAGGAATGACTCTTGGGCAGGTTGACATCAGAAGAGAAATTTTTCAAGGAGACTCCTTGTCGCCACTACTGTTTATAGTGGTCATGCTGCCCCTCACCCTTGCACTAAAAAAGTTGAGAGCTGGATACAGACTGGCTAAAGACATGAAGCCCGTTGACCATCTACTGTTCATGGATGATCTGAAGTTATATGGAGCTAGTAAAGACCAACTAGATTCACTCATTCAGGTGGTAAGGATTTTCTCGCAAGACATCAAGATGTCTTTTGGGCTAGAGAAGTGTGATATCCTGGAAATTAGAAGAGGTAGACAAGTTGGCAGCAGTGGAATAGACCTATCCGACGACCAGCACATCGGGGAAATAGAGAAAGCGGGCTACAAATATCTTGTTATTTTACAGATAGACAAGACTCTTAACGGCATGATGAAAGGTATAACAACATCGGAGTGTATCAGAAGAACTACTTGTGTAAATCCAAACTGAATGGATTAAATTTGGTCAGAGGTATCAATACCTGGTATGTGGGCGTAGTACGCTACAGTGCGGGGATTGTAGATTGAACAATGGAAGAGCTGGGGAGCATGGATAGAAGAACTAGGAAGATCTTGGCAATGAATGGATGTCTGCACACCAGAAGTATTGTTGCAAGGCTGTACCTGTCGAGAAAGGAAGGGGGTAGGGGACTGATAGGCACTGAGGAGAGTGTAAGGAGGGAGAGCAAATCCCTACATGGTGAACTAATAGAAAGCAGAGAGTGGATGCTACAAGCTAAGCTGCTTTGAAGGAGATAAGGGGATTGTTGAACAAGAGAACCTTCAGGACTACAAGAGGAGGAAGAAAGAGGTATTTAGGCACTGGAAGGAGAAAGCCCTACACGGAGAGTTTGTCCAACAAATATCAGATTTGCTGGGGAGGAATCCTGTAGATGGCTTAGGAATGGATTCTTATAGAGGGAGACAAAAAGTTTGATCTTGGCTGCTCAGGAACAAGCTTTAAAAAAAAACTCGATCAAGTACAACAGAGATAAAACCTCAGACTCCACTGTGTAGATTGTGCGGAGAACCCACTGAAACAGTACGACATACTGTCAGTGGATGTAAAAAAGTTGCCCAGAGAGTACAGAAAAGCCACGACAAGGTGGCCATGCCGGTACACTGGGATATATGCATTAAGTACGGGATAGAGTGTAACGACAAGTAGTATGACCATCAGCCCCTGCCAGTTGCAGAGAATAAAAAAGTAAGCATTACGTCGGACTCAACTATTTTAAAACACAGATAAGAAACTGAAGCATAATCGGCCAAATATTACTCTAGTGCATAAAGACACACAGCAATGGACACGTATAGCTGTACCAGCGGACCAGAACATCATCACGACTGAGGAGAAGGTGGAAGGTATCAGAACTTAGCATTTGAAATTAAAAGGATTCACGGAGCCTCAAAAGTGAGTTATACCAATCGTGATTGGTATACTTGGAAGCATCTCGAAAAACGCCAGGCCTGGTATGGGAAGCTAGATCTACCTAACATTTTTGGAAGTATACGGTTGTCCGCTATCCTCTGAACTGCTCACCTGTTGCAGATAGTGTTGTCTCTAAACTGCAGGGAGTTGCCGAGACATGATTAAAAACACCAAGAAAAAACTCGAGAGAATTGTAGTAGTATAATAATAATAATAATAATAATAATATTAATAATAATAATAATAATGATGATAATGATAATAATAATAATGATAATAATAATAATAATAATAATGATAATAATAATAATAATAATAATAATGATAATAATAATAATAACAACCATACGGCAAGGAGACCAGATTTGACGCTTGAAGGACAGCAGAAAGAAATTCTCTTGATTGACATGGCATGTCAAAATGAGTTTAACAAGGATGGAAAACGAGAGACCAGCAGCTTTGTTATGAACTACGAGAGAGAAAGGACGGATATAAAGTGAAAGTTATACCAGTGGTGATTGGCTGTTTAGAAGGAGGGATGAAACTACTGAAAGATGATATGAAATAATTGTTTAAAGACAAGAAAGATTTGCAGCGGATAAGTAGAGAAATGCAAGACTGTATTATGGGAATGCGAAAAGATCAATGGAAAAACCTTTTCAGGACTATTGACACAAGGTGTTCTTCTGATAATAGTTGACAAATGTTGGCAGCTATTGCTATCCCTTTCAACATAATAAAAAAAAGAGTAAAAGTAAGAGTAGGAAGGGAACAGCCCAATATTAGCTGGCTAATTCGAACATAATAATTAGTATATACCACACAAGTGAATAGTAATTTTGGCACACGCTAATTGGCTAGCTCAGGGGTGATGAGCCAAGTACTATTCAGTAAAGTAAATATCCACCACAACTCACTTCCACTTCGGTGAATAATTTTTAATTATTACTATTATTATTATGATAGAAAAATAAAAGAAAATATAAAATGAGTATTGAAAAAAGGTTTTACAGTTCAAAGTAGTTCTAAAAAAGAACAACCTGGTTCCCAGGGCTTCTCACTTGGCTTCTGGGTTTGGACCAAACAGAGAAGCCAAAAGAGAAACCCTGGAAACTAGGCTGAAAAAAGGTATGTCTTGAGTGAGGATTTGAACGTCTCTACGGACTGACAGGTCTTTATCTTGGATAGGACAGAATTCCGAAGTTTCAGTCCAGTAATTAAAAATGCCTTCTCTCCATAGTTTTTTAACTAAAAATGGGGCTGGACCAGCAGGCCTTTGTTCAATGAGCATAGTATTCCTATCGCCCGTACCTACCATGATTCCATTTAAAAGGTGAATATGGTGAAAAAAAACATTTTCAAACCACTCTTTCTTTTATATTTCTACTTGTCATGTTTCTAAAATGTGAATGCATCTCAACAAATAATATCAAAGAGCTAAACTCAAATCTTTTATTTCAACTCCTTTAGTTCTTAAACTAAACTCCTTGTAGAAGTTCAATTTCAAGTTTTACAATTTATTTTATGGTACTGTCTCAAGTGTTAGTGACTGAACATAACTGACAGTTTTAAAACCATTTCAGTTAGACTACCATTGTTTTTACTTGGTACAAAACTACTAACGAAAAGTTCAAAGTTTAACTTAGTTATCTCATAGATTATTTTCATCAGTCATTCCCTTGTATAGAGGAGGTATATGGTACAACTCTCTCTTTAGGTAAAAGTAGATTAGAGCTTTCGCTTTACATGGCTTTGACACGCCATTCCAAAGCATCGAGCTCCTTCTGTATGGCATCTGGAAGGAAACGTCCGACCTGTTCCCCAAAGTATTTACGCATTTCTTCAACTTCTCCTAACCAATAATTTTTAGGAAGGTGAAGCAATTCTTTCATCACGCCCAGATCAACATTTTTCAATCCCTGAATGTTGATCGAGTCTACCTTGGGAAGGTAGCCAATGGGACTGGGGTCAGCAATGTCCTCATTATTACAGCGACGGAAAATCCAGTCCAACACTCTGATGTTTTCACAATATCCTGACAAGTAGAGACAATAATTTAAACAAAGACAAATACATCTAGACCATAACAAATACTCAGCTTTAAAAAGGTACGGCTTCGTTTACATGGTCTGGAGTGTCTGAGGCAGCGATCTCCACCCTTCCCCTAGTTTTTCATCTCAAACAAACCGACGACCTATCTATATTTAACAACAAGTAAAATTTTAAGTTGAATTACATTGAGAAATGAATTGTAGAAACAAATAAAAATCTATAGAAAGGTTCAATACTGTGGTCGCTATTGAGATTGTCAGAGGTATTCAAATGATGGTGCGACATTGCTTACAATATTCAGAGCTTAAATATGGCAGTGTACTTCGAAATCTATGTTTTGAAGATCTAAGTCTTGTGAATTTTTTTTCTTTTATAGCAGCCAAAAGCTGCACAGTAAACCATATTTTCCTCTTTTTCCTCTTTCTTATGACATATATTTTAAAAACAACTGCAAACTGACATCACATATACAATTGAGCCACCAATCAAATCTGTCGATTTTTTGTTACAAAACTTTAAATTATTCTAAACTGCTCAACTAACAGCTTAAAAAAACTTCATATAGTTGTTCTACTATGCCTAAATGTTCAAACCATAAAAAGTCAATTTTAGGGATCAGTTCTCCTTTAAGTGGATCCATAAACACGGCTTTGATGTGTGCATTCTTATTGAGATTGAGTTTGTACTGTACAGAAGTGCAAATAATCAATAATCGTTCCGACGTTAACTCTGTTAATATATGTTTCAGTTCTAAGTCGAGCCTCAACCTGTATGTGCAGTCAAAAATGTTTTGAAATGAAAATGAAAACATAACCAATAGACTAAACAGGCATCACATCTAGGTCACAAAGATCGTTATTAAGACTAATCAAAGTATCTATAGCTGAATCAAACTTCTGTGTTAGAAGTTTTAGTTTACCAGGATTCATGGTAAGTTAACTTTAACTACTAAATGTTTCAACTGACCTGGCCACAAGAATCCTCCTTCTTTATTAGTACGGAACCAATTGACATGGAAAATTTTTGGCACTTTCAAATTAGGGTTCTTGCCAAAGCTAAGCCAGTGTTCCAGGTACTTGCCAAAGTTGTAGCCAAAGAACGGGCGCATTGCAAATGGATCGTGCATGATAACTTTGCCCTTGTGTTCTGCAGCAGCAGTGGCTTGTGAGGACAAGGAGGAAGCAACAAACACCCCATGCTGCCAGTTAAAAGCCTCAAAGACCAATGGAACTCCCTCGGGTCGGCGCCCTCCAAACAATATGCCACTTATAGGCACACCTGCTGGGTTCTCCCAATCCTTGTCCATGATTGGGCAATGGTCGGCACGAGCAGTGAAACGAGAATTTGGGTGTGCTGCCCGGGTGCCACCATCGGGATCCCAATCTTTCTCTCCTAACCAGGTTGTAATGCTCACATCTTTTCCTGGAAGAGATGTTCGCCCTAAGAAAAAATTTCCAACATTAGTACACTGGCAATGTTATACTGCCTAATTGAGTTGCACTGGAAAGAGAAAACAAAAAATACTGAAATTCAGTAAATATAACCTCAATGACCTTGGTAAAATTTGCATTTTCATTGGTTCCCTATCTTAGGTTATTGGACAGTGTCCACTCCTGGGAGGGGTGGGTATTTTCTAACAAAATGGCTGGTATCAAATTGCGATTAGCAACAGTTTTGGAAGTGGAAATACCATAAAACACCAAAATGCTAAGGCCAAAACAGTATTTTGAAAGAAATTTATTTTGATACTTCTTTAAAGATTGGATAGGTTTACAATTTAATTGCAATGTGGTTCATTTGTTTATGATTTCACCAATTTGATATTTGCCCTACAAAGCGCCTTTGATAGAATTGTTATTACTTTTGTTGGATTTCGAATAC
>JAOBBB020223078.1:0-11501 GCA_025331005.2 Zoanthus gigantus | reverse complement strand
GAAAGGTTGCCTTCAGCAACCAAACCGCCTCCAACTTTAATATAACCTGCTCCTCAGAAACATTTTGAGAAGGCTGCTATATTATAATGTTTATTCTCTTTCCTGTCATTTGCTGCTACAGATAGCAAGCATGCATGGCAATGAATTGAAACTTGAAAAAGTTGGGCCAACTAATTAATTTATTGCAAACTGTTTCAATGGTGGCTGCTTGGTTGGCACAGTTAGTAAAATCCCTGCCTTCTAGCCACAAGATTCCAGGTTTGTTCCCCAGCTCTGCCAAGATTTGACTTTTTGTATTCATGACCTTATTTTCTGCTAAGCTACAGTAACACAGCCTTCCATTCTTCCATAGTTGGAAAAGGAGTACAGTGTACCAGCATCTGCTGGAAGCTAGCCTTTGTGTCCCATCAACGATGGTCAAAAACTCTCATCTGCTTAATGAACACTATGGAAATTAGAGTTATAAAACACCAATGGGCCACTTGGCTTCACCAAGGATTTAGCCAACTGTTGATTAGTTTATTCTAAATTGCTCAGACTGTTAAAACTTTTTATTTAATATTATATATTTTTTTATATTTGAAGATCTTACCAACTGCATCATCCACCACCCCCCCCCTGCCCCATTCAAAAGAAAAAACAACTCAAGCCATAAATGATGACATGGTCTAGAACGGGACAATTAGGATATTTCACATATGGGTAAATTTCATATTGTACTTGCCAAACTATTAAAACTTGTCACTCACATTGACAATAACTTTGACTTCTCCAAATGCCACATCAAAGAAAGCTTCTCCATCTTGAAGCAAGGAAATCATGTTATTCCTTTGTTCTTGCTCCTTCACAAGAGTTTCACAAAATTCTTCAAGTTTATGGCTTGCCTCTTCGTACTCTTGCCAAAACTTTGTGCTTCCAGCTCGATCTGAGTGAGAGAAAAGTATAAATTAAAACATTACTTTTTTCACAGAAAATACATTGAAACTAAGTTCAAAGCAAATTTGGGTTGGAATGTCTGATCATTCACATTAAGGGTAAAAAACTGACATTTTGACAGTGATGATCAAACATGTCAACCTTGAGTGGCATAAATAGCAAATGCTCTGAGGAAGATTAACGCTCAAAACATCAGCTCCTTACACTACTTACAGTGACAACCAAAACATTTCAGCCTCCAGTTGCTTAAATTACAGTTGCTCTGATAAAGGGCTAATGCTCAAAACGCCAGCTTCTTGCAATATGTACTTTCTGTATGATGACAATCAAAACATTTCAGCCTTGAGTTGTCTAAATTTCAGTTGCTCTTATGAAGGGCTAATGCTCAAATGTTAGCTCCTTACACAAATATTGGAATGATCAAAACATTTCAATCTTGAGTTGTATAAGTTACACTGTAATACAGTTGCTCTAATGAAGGTCTCCAATTGTGAGCTTTTTACACTAATTAAGGCAATGCTCAAAACATTTCAACCTTCTCAATTGTTCAGTGTTCTCTAAATTACAATCGTTTCAACAAGGGCTCTCCCTTGAAAAATCAGCTTCTTATGCAAATTGCTTACAGTAATGATCAGATGTTTGAGTATTTTCAGAATTTTTTTGCACTTTTTGTTATTTGTACTAATTTTGTGAACTGTAACATCCTACCTTTCAAATGACCAACTATTTCAGCATCCGAAGCATCAATCCTCAATGAATTTAACTGTGATTCTTTCAGAGTCAACTCAGCTTCAAAATCACTCATTGCCTTCACTGCATCAACTAGTTTTGATGGCTGTTGACAAAAAACATAAAACATTAATTCCTGTGAGTTTTAATAGTGAGTCAAATAACCAACTACTTCATTACTCTTGATTCTTGTGAGAACTACATTTAATTGAAAATTAAGAGATGAATTTTGCACCTTCAAGAAGGAATTATAATTGAATTATTATACTGAAATGGATCTAACATGTTGGTCAAATATTATCCAGTGTTGGGTGGAGTGGGATGGTGTTCAAATGCTAGTCTGACCCACCAAGATGCGAGTCACTTAGAACCTATGTAGAATGCACAATTGGTATTCCATAGGTCACCGGTTTGAATCCTTTGGAAGCTTCTCTTTTGCAATTGGCTAGATTGTATATGTACTCAAAATGGCTATTCATACGATCTCAGAGCTATAATAAGCTGTGAAAGAAACTCCTAATAACAAAACAATCAATCAATCCAATTTTAATCTGGGTTTATCCCCGTAAACGGGGGTGGCCGGATTTACTCCACTCTAACAGCAATCTCTCCAACTACCACTCTCCATCTTGCTCGATTCATGGCATTCTCCTTCTCCAAACCAACACTCTTGCTCTCCCTTTCCACTTGAGTCTTCCACGTCTTCCTTGGTTGTCCTTGCCTCCTCTTGCCCTTCACTTCAAACTCCAATGCTTTTCTCAAAACGTGCCCATCATCCCTCCTCAACACATGCCTGTACCATCTCACTCCATTCACCTTTGCCATCTGAACCACTGTCTCCTTCAATCCTAACATCTCCATTAGGTCCTCTGTCCTCTTTTTCTCCATTATCATCAAAACAACTACTAATTTAGCTATGTTGAAGACATTACCTTGAAATCTGCAGGAGGAAGGCGTTTTGCTTTTTGTGGCTTGACTTCTTCAGCTTTATCACCTTTATGCTTTGGTTCTTTCTTTTTGTCTTTGTGGCCATCTGATTGTGCAAATATAATCAAATTTAGTTGAAAGACTAACCAGTATTTCTCAAGCCATTGGTCAAATTTCAATGACATTTCATTAAGAAAACTTTTAACAAGGCAGTGGCACCCATACGGTGACAAGCATTTGCTGTTCATATGGGAATCTGAAATTTTCCTTAAATTTCACGGTAGTTTTAAACTTAGACAAACCCCAACTATTATACGTTAGTTTAGATTTACTAAGGGCTTTTGGTGAGGGGCATTGATTTAGCTGAGAATAAATACCTAACTATATGGTCAAGTGACCCATTCACGACACTTAACAGACTCCTGTACAAAAAATTCAATTTGCTATTCATATGGGAATCCAAACTTTCACCATTTATTGACAAAATACCTCACTGCCTTACATGTTAAACCACAACGTTGCGCATGTGTTTAGATTCACAAAGCTCTTTATATATCAGCCAGCCATACGGCAAATAACACAAGTGATCACCAATTCTGATACTCCCAAATGGCCAACTGCAATTTACTGTTTGTATGGAAATAACTCACTGCTGCTAATGATAAAATTTTTTGTTGTTGATTAAATTCACGATGAACTACATTGGATATTATTTTACTTCATTAATGAAGGGAATTTAAGGAAAATTTTAGACCCCTGTAGGAATAGTAAATGCATCTTAGCGAATGGGTGCCATACAAATAGCCTCTGCCTTTTAAGAAAGTAACTGAATCTATTAAAATCAATAAAAAACAATTGTAATAATTTAAAGCAAAAGTTACATGTCTTTTCATTGATTCATTGATACTTCTACCAAAACTGATTCTTTACCTTGAATTTAAAACAAAAATATTACATTCTAAGTTAAACAAATATTATTATTATCATTATATTTCTGTATTGCCTTTTACATAAAAATAAACAACAAAAGAGGCCTATTTGTTTTTGCATATCAACAGGATCCCGTTAGAATCGAGACGTCGTGACCCCCGCAAAACTACTCAGAGAAAAACCCTTAAACTCTGCACACAATAAGAACCTACCCAATCTGCTTCGTAGTCCTTGCAAAAAATCTTTTTCAAAGACCTTTCGTTCTTCCCAGATGTTGATAACCCTTAGGACAGACGTCTCAATCGATTTGTCACTGCATAAAACAGGGGGATGTGTTGAATTTGGTGAATTAAAAAAGTGATGCACAATTAAAAATCTAATATTAACTATCATATATGCAATGAAAACAATAAGTTGACCTATAAGAACATAAGAATTCACCTCAAAAGCGGCATCGCCTCTCGCAGTACTTTACTGTAAGCTGTTATAAAATTCTTCGTTTTCTTTCTACTGTTTTGCAGTACATCATTGGCCAGGTAAAACAAAGTCAAACGTCGATCCGATTTCGGAGCTAAAGGAAGAGAAAGTTTGTTAATCGGAAATAAAAAAACTGCTTTTGAAACAAAACACGATTATGAAGAATGCGATCTGTGGTCAGCTGTTATTCGCATGGCATGGCCGTACTGGCGAAGATACCGAGTTTCTCGGATAAGAATTTAAGCGGCTTAAAAGAAAATCATAATCTATACTTGCCTTTTTTCAATTGCTCCAGCCATACAAAGACTATTTCATCTGCTTGCTTTTTGTGGTGTATAATCCAGAGGGAAACAGTCTGAACACTTTCTTGCGTAGAATTCATATTTTGCAGCTTGCGCTCGAACGCCTTCTGGTTCAGCGCCATGTTCTCCTCCAAACGTGCAAGGGAACTGCGCCTGCGCACTTATCCTGGTATCCGCTGAGCTTGGGCAATAGTGGAACCAAAGAAAATTTCCATGGAAAACTTGGTGAAAAAATCCAAGTTAGATGAGATTGAACATGTTGAGAAATTTGATGAAAATGAGCATCCGCATACAAGATATAATCCACTGAAAGGAGAATGGGTACTAGTTTCACCGCATCGCACAAAGAGGCCATGGAAAGGACAGTTAGAAAAGCCACAAGAACCTAACATTGCGAGATGGGATGCCACAAACCCATTGTGTCCTCGAGCAGTGCGTGCCAGCGGAGCGGTAAGCTAGGAACCTATACACTCATACACCTATATATAACTCGAGAACTCGGCATATAGTTATGAGTTAAGTTGATATCTCGAGTTACAAGGAGAGATCTCGAGCTAAAAGGAGAAATATTGAGTTATATGTCAATAAGTAAACCAGAATTTTGAATTTTAAAGTGGTACTATGATCCAATTTTTACCCTTTGACTTCATAGGTGTATCACATAGAATTCCATGAAAGAATAAAAACGCTGTTTACTATTTGCAAATATCTGCATTAGTTATGGACTAGATATTTAAGTTTGAAAAATGTGTAAAATATGCAAACGAGATGCCACATGACGTCAGACACTGAACTCAGTTTTATATCAGGTATATAAATAGAGCTATCAGTTTGCAGCACAGACCATTCAAACTTGTCAGTCTTATAGTTTTCTACAGGAAACACACCTATGTCTATAAAAATTATGTTCCCATGGCAACTCACTCTTTTGCACTCCCCACCCACTTGTTTTCAGCTCACAAAACATGAAATGAGGCTACAAACTTGAGCTAACGTAGTTATATGCTTGCTGGATCATGCATATGAAGCACCATTTGCAAATATCAAAATAAAATGTCAAAGGTGTCCAGAAATGCATATATTATTGAGGAGGTCTGGAACCCAGTATGTTGCCATGATAAAAAAACTGTTAAGCTCTTGATTGTGGAGCACATTTAACAGAATCTTACTGCAAAGAATGAAACATTTCTGATGCAGTATGGTTGAGATATCTTCTTTTATCACATCGTATCAAAATTTGGTTGAGTGTATGACATCATCAATGGGCTAATTTGCATATATTATATTTTTAAAAAAATGAATATCTCTAGAACGAAAAGAGATATTTGAAAATGGTAAACAGTATTTTTCTTCTCATACAGACTACTTGTTTATGTTTTAAAATGGCTTCAATAGGAAAGATGCGATTTTCGTCATAGTACCTTTTTAAAAGTAAAATGTTATGTAACAAATATGTTGAAGAATTTAAATGTTAATTTCATTTGATGAAACAAAAAATAGTTCACAATACTGAATGGCTTTACAAGCCAATGTATAAAATCAATCCTTCCAAAAATCCCATTTCCTCTATATTTCCCACATTAATAAAATTTTGAGAATTTACCATTAACTATCAGGTCAGAGCTAGGTGTTTCCAACATAATGACTACAGGGTTCGAAGTTGCAACTCACTGGTCAGCAATGTGACCAAAAATTGAGTGCTGGTGACTAAATTTTCAGAATTGGTCGCCAACAGGCAAATCAAGTTTCTGAATAGTTTGTTCATTTTGTAAAATAGCTGAAGATGTGTGCAATAACACGAAATATATTCGTTATCCGTAATCTTTGACGTCTTTTCGCTCTAAATCAAGTTTCGTCCGGTATTTGAATTTTTATTATTATAGGATGAAATCAATTGGAAATGGCAGCTGGTTAATTGAAAATTTAAACCCATTGACAATTTTGAATGCCAAAAAGGCTGGTTTAGACAATTTACTGAAGGACATTTTCAGAACTAGCTTGGTTTAGATATAGATAATAAAGAATTAAGTGGACATTACATAGACCTTTTTCACGATATAAGTTATCCTTTGTCTCCATTCAAATTTGCCTGTCAAGCCTTGTTCACGATCTTTAACTTCAAGAGAAAATGTTACCCAAAACGAGGCTGGACGTGCAAATTTGAATGCAGACTAAAGAATATTTAAACCATGAAGAAGGTCTATTACAGTGGTATTAGGGGGCTTTCTCGTGCTGTGTCTTTCTTGGTGTTTTAGTAAGGAGTTTCTTTTATACAAAGTAACATTTAAAATTATGATCTTCTTAATATGTGAGTCATGTATTTATTGAGTTGGCAACCAAAATTTATAATGAGGACTACATTTTTCCCTTTAGTCGCCAGCTGGCTCCAGAGCAAAAATGTTAATTTCCAGCCCAGGACTAAGATGCAGCAAACCTGACTGCAGTGGTATAAGTAATAACACTGAGGCACTAGCAGACAAGTTCTCTGGGAACTCTATCAATGCCTTCTCCAGGTTGACAAAAGTTAAAAAAGAGGTCCTTAGAACTTTCTTTCATGGCTCTTTTCCTTCACTGCTGTATCACAAAAACTACATCTGTTGTGCTGAACGTTTTCTTTGCTGAATCAGAACTACATGTCATCAATGTGTGAGTTCCCTTAGCCGATGATCCAAGATTCTGTAGAACTTTTAGGAGGTGTTCAATAAGATTGATTCCTCTATAGCTGCCACAGTCAAGGTGGTCTTCTTTCTGCTTGTAGATGGTTGTTGTTTCACTTTCTTCCCCTTCACTAACTCGAGCAGATCAAATACCATATCTGTACCTGGCTCCTTCAATAGTTTCACCAGATTCACTTTAAATCCTGAACAACCTGCTACCTTCCCACTTTTCATCTTCCTGATTGCCAGTACTACCTCATTTCTTGTGATTTGTGCAATTGGGCCCTCCACTGGATTCACCTCTGTTAGTTTGTCACTTTCGTAAACAGCGTGTTGAAATATTCTCTTGACCTGTCCTTGATTTGTTTGTCACAAAATGAGTAGTCTAATATTCTTAAATATCCTGTTCAAACAGAGGACATACACATTTGTAGACTACACCCTGTTGACTGTTCAAGTTGAGTTTGCTATAGATTCTTTTAAAACATATTAACCTAGAAATAATTTTGAATGAATGACATATTAAATAAAATTTAATTAAATATATATATATATATATATATATATATATATTTTTTTTTTTTTTTTGGCATTTAGGTAAATGAAGATTATCAAAGTACGTTTGTATTTGAAAATGATTTTCCAGCTCTATTACAAGAGACAACAACCTCTCCAGGTAGCTAGCCATTTATTTTTCTGAAACATTTTTGTATTTGCATTGAAGTGTCTTAGTGTTGAAAGAATAATGATTAAATGCAATAATTTTGAACACTTTCGTTGTCTTAATATTCCTAAATACTTCCAGGAAAAACACCTCATCCATTATTGAGATGTGAAGCAGTTCGAGGGACATGGTAAGATGTGCATTACAGTCTGTACCTGCATGTTCATAACTTATTATTCTGCGTGTATTAGATCATCATTAGATTGTATGTTTACCCCCTATTCCACCATGCGCTTCCCAAATACCTTCAACTAGATCTCGAAAGAGTGCAAAAAAGGGCAATGTCATGTATTTTAGCCACATGTTTTCATTGCAAGCCTATTTTTGTGGCTATCTGCTTCATAGCAGAAGCCACTATGTCACGACCTGTGTCCGTTTGTCTGTCTGTCTGTCTGTCTGTCTGTCTGTCTGTATGTCCATATAAGTGAACTCGTACACGCTGCTTTATATATAACATAAATTTCCGAGCACTTGTTGTAGTGTCTTATGTAGCACAATAGGTAAGGCACACACCTCGCGATCGTTAGGTCGCCGGTTCGAAACTTTTTCTTTTTTTTCCTCCTCTCATTTTTTTTCTTCACTTATGTTTCTTCCCTCATTTTTTTTTCTTCCCTTATTTTTGTTATATTTTAACAAAAAAAATATTAGGTGTGATTTTATTCATTCTATAAAAAATTATTTATAGTAATACGTGATTTTATTCCGCCCATGAAATGCTTTTATTTATTTATTTTTTCCAAATCGTGAATAGCCTACTTGAAGGTGTGTGTTCAAACGAACAACTAATTCACATTTCGGTGCTAGTCATGTAGATTGAGTGAGTGAGTATATGACCACGACCTATATGATTACATACATTGGCGCAAAAATAGTTAAATCAAGCGATGTAGCTCAACTTACAGTAGAGGTGGTTTCGAAAATAGACATATTAAATCGTGTAGGGCTATAGAATGAAGTACTGTTGCAGCCTTAAAACTAGTTTGAAGAAGCAGTAGCCACATGCAGTCCTTGACTGCCTATTTTTTTTTAATATACCGGGTTGTCAAAATATGCCGGCAACTGGCCCATTTCACCGGCTACTCTGAAAAATGTGCAGGCTACTCTAAATGCATCTAGCTCAATTTTCCACATGACAGCATGTGTCTGAGTATTAGTACTGTAGAGTGTATTAGACGTGAAAACAAACTAGAAAGGAAAGTAAAGATATCTTTGTTTAAAATGGATGAAATTCAAGTGTGGGGCCTCCCCTTATTTATGTGGGGCCTCCCCTTACTTATGTAGGGCCTCCCCCTATTCCCCCTACTCCTTCCTCTTATTCTTTTGGCAACTCCGGCTACTCTAATTCCTTTTGACAACCCTGATATACAGCAGGGCAAAAGTATTTGGGCAAATACACATTAAAATACCTTATTATCATTGACAGTAAATGAACTTTATCTTTTTGCTACTAACTAGGCCTCAAAGATAATAATTATTATAATACATGCTAATTTATGTTGTTTTTTTAGAAAAACCGTGAATATTTCTTAAAAAACATCACCATAACTGCTGCGGCTTTGCGTATTTTGAAAAGTGTAAAAATGAAAGTTTTGGCAATTTATATTAGTAGTTTTTCCTGAAAATTTGAACAAATTCATAGTAATATTCAAAAAGATATGATCGAAATCAGAGGAAATCTGATTATTTTCCTCTCAGTACAGAAATCAAAAAGAAATTGTGGGACCACAGAAATGTTTGGCTACAGAAAAAAGACTAGGTCTCATTATTTTGTTTTTTTTTTTCTTGATAGACTTTGATTGAGGCTACAGTTGATGTTAAGACCACTGATGGCTACTTGATGAGATTGTTCTGTATTGGATTTACCAAGAAAAGACAAAACCAGCAGAAGAAGACCTGTTATGCTAAGCATAGTCAGGTAAAGGCCATTCGTAAGAAGATGGTTGATATTATCACTCGGGAAGTTACCACCAATGATCTCAAGGAGATTGTGAACAAGCTGTAAGTAATTAATTTTGATTCATTGATTTCAAAAAAGTATTGCTTGATCCCAGCTCAGTGCATTGTGTGAACCTGCTTGTGAGCCCCTATTTGTTTTCTGTTTTGTAGTGTTAAGGAAACAACATTCTTTCACACTCTCTGTTCAGTAAACTAAACCTTTGTGTGGTCAGCCCACATTGGAAAGTAGTATTAATTTATACAATTGAATTAATTGTGTTATTGAATTGAGTGAGATGGAGAGTAGGAGTTGGAGAGATTGCAGCCAGAGTGGGGTAAATCCAGCCATTCCCGTTTACGGGGATAAACCTGGATCAAAATTGGAATTGGAATTGATTTAAAAGTGTAACACAGTGGCTAGTCAGAGTTTGAACTTGCAACCTTTACAAGAAGCATCTATCCTTGTTGTGGATGTGTTTTATTATAGTTTACTTCGATTTATGTAAGTCCTTGAATGTTGTTTAAGTATTTGAACTGATAACATACCGAGGTAGAATTACATATGTTAGACAATGCAAGGCTGAACATTGCTGCAAGCTGTGTAAGAAGCTGGTCCTCAGGTGTTAGCAGGTATCAGAGCAACTTCATCAGTTACTGTAATAAAGGGTTTATGTTCAACATTTCTCATCCTTACACAAATGGTTCACTGTTCTTTCTACCAGTACATTGTTAGCAGCTGAGTTATGTAGCCAGAGGTGTTTGGGTGTAGGAGAAGGCTTTTTTTAGTAGGTCCATAAATGTGACTTAAACCAGTGCATTGCTCTTACAAGCTGAGAGCCACAGCTGTGGGGTGTTCGTGCAGGTTGATAAAGAACATTTTAGGTTTAGTAAGTCTCTTTAAAGTTTTATTGATGACAGTACAGTACCAACTGAAATTGACCCACTTTTAATAACTTTGGCTGCATACTGTAGTTCAGTTGCAGGGTTTCAAATAAGGGCCAGCAAACGGCAAATTTTGCTTGTTCTTTCTTGAGTTTTGAGGAATATTTGCCATAGCTTCATGGGCTTTTCCTTGAGCAATTTTTGGGTGGAAGTCAGATAAATTATCTAATCAAATGTCAAAATGTATGAAATTCGTAAACTTAAAAATAGACATCTAACCATATTTGTTTAATATATGCAGAGTAATATTTATCACTCTGTGGGCAACGGATAATTTGCTCTGTCATACAATTATTAAAGATTTCTGTTAATAATGGAAAACTCTGCCATATTCCATAGTATTCAATTTTTTAAATAATCCTTTGAATGCATAGTCAGTAATAGTAAAATTAGCCAGGGCTTTTTTAGCCACCACTTAAATTTTTAGCCACACCCCTAATAACTGAAACCCCCTGCAGTTGGTAAGTTGTAGTAACAAAGTTCCAAGGTCAATCAATCTTTATTTGTACTCACTTTCTTGCTTAAAAAAAGAATTACAAAACTCAATGCAAAATATTAAGTAAAAAGTTAGAGTACTAGCTGCCTGGAATAACCATAGGGGCTAGCGAAGCCAGGCAGCCTGAACAACAAAGCTACTTGAGTTATATTTTGAAACTATTTAAAAACAAAGTGTTTTCTTGTTTCAGTATCCCAGACAGTATAGGCAAGGATATTGAGAAGGCCTGCCAATCAATCTACCCATTACATGATGTTTACATTCGCAAGGTGAAGGTTCTGAAAAAGCCCAAATTTGACGGTAAGTTTTTCTTTTATAAAGTTCTATTTGAATGTATATAATAAACTAGAAGTAATCAAAGATTTAAAGTATGTTTAAATACAACAATAACCTTCTTCCTTCTGTTTTCAATAACTTTTTTAATTCAGTTAGTAATATACATAAAT
>JAOBBB020222995.1:0-11506 GCA_025331005.2 Zoanthus gigantus | reverse complement strand
TGGTGATGATGATGATAATGATGATGATGATGATGATGTTGATGATAGTGATGTTGATGATGATGATGATGATGATGATAATGATAATGGTGATGATGATGATAATGATGATGATGATGATGATGTTGATGATAGTGATGTTGATGATGATGATGATGATGATGTTGATGATGATAATGATGATGATGATAATGATGATAATGATGATGTTGATGATGATGATAATGATGATGATGATGATGATGATGATGTTGTTGATGATGATGATGATGATGATGATGATGGTGATGATGATAATGATGATAATGATGATAATGATGATGTTGATGATGATGATAATGGTGGTGATGATGATAGTGATGGTGATGATGATGGTACGGTGATGATGATGATTACGATGATAATGGTGATGGTAATGATGATAATGATGGTGATAATAATAATGATGGTGATGCATATGGTGATGATAATGATGATGGTGATAACGGTAGGTCCATAGTTTATAGTAAAGTAGCAGAAATGAAATCACGTGGATCCGTATTGAAGCATACCTATATGTCCAGCGATCCAGCCCACGTATGAGCTTACCCTCGCGAACACCGAGTACTTGTTCACTGGACAAGTTTTTCCCTTGACCCACGAGCTAGCCCCGCGAAGAACCCATCGTCCGTGTTCCTCGCATACCAGGGGACCACCACTGTCTCCCATGCAAATTGTAGTTCCTCTTCCTCCAGCACACAACATCGAAGGATCGTGAACTCCATCTCCGTTGACAGACTTACACTGGTCATAGTTTATGATGGGTAACTGAGTCTGTTGAAGGTAATCTGGTACAGTCTCCGTAACACCATTATCTCGTCCCCAGCCTGCAAGAGATGATCAACGATCAAATGTCTATACCTCTGTTAATTTGAAATTAAATGGCAGCCGCTCGATCTCGTCCCCGGGGGAAGGCCATGACACAACAGCGTCTGAAGTCTGTTAGATTTTGCCCTGTGCCGGTAACGTACTTTCGCAAAATGATTTGGGCCCTGCACGACATAATCAATTTGCCTCCTCGAAAATTCACTTTTGCAGGTATAGCTCGGCCATCTTTGAGACACTGAGAACAGGCCGTTGTTTAATAGAGATCAGTAAAACATAAATCGGGAAGAAATGGCAATCAATATGGTTGCTTGCCGTTTGAAAATCCTTGGTGAGTGAAAAAAAGCTCACCTATTATAACTGAGGTAAGCGATTTTTCCCTTAGTATTAGTGTCATCGAATGGATGACTCCAGGATTCCCAAGCAGCTCCTTTTTGGCGAACTTTCGCAAGGCACTATAGCTCGTGGGCGACCAAAGAAACGCTATAAAGACTATGCCAAGGAAGACCTTAAGATATGTGACTTTGGTGAACAATGGTATGAGGAAACAGCTGACCGCTCAACATGGCGTGGCAGACTTAGACACGGAAAAGAACTGTCCGAGACCAAGTTGGCTCAAAGGCGTGAAGCAAAACGACTGAGACGTCATATCAGGGCCTCCAATCATCAGTGATGATGTGGACCGCAGTCAGTCAGTCAGTCATTTATGATTCACCTTTAGTACCGGGGGAGAGAGGGAGGGTTAGGTATTAGGTTAGGTATTTATTTATGATTACCTTCAGTCCCTGACTAAACTACAACCAGGATATTTCACTTTTCTTTGTTTTAAATACACCAGAAATTCCCAACTTCCTGACTGAGGAGCAATGTAATCATATAATAGAAAAGGCGAATAAGTCTGAAATGTTTTCGAGCGTAACAATGGCAACTACGACTAACGAAAAAGGTTTGGTTTTTACTTTTTTTTTTGTTTAAGAATGTTTTTTAGACTCTTAGTTTATAAATGATAGCTATGAATAATACTGTCTCTTGTTTAGGGAATGCCTATTGAGCTTATGGCCGTTTATTCCCCAGCCCTTAACGCCAAACTTGGGAGACAGAGCCTCCACCCTGTGGGGTGGAGTCAGAGCCTAGACACTACTAGACTCTAAAGGGCACCGGAGCAGGGCTCAAAGTACTGTAAATGAGGTACTAACTTGGTCAATTAGGAACAGAGTCAAATTAGACAATGACAAACGTAAGGAACCCCGCATTAGTTTTACATCAGACTGTAATTAACCTCCAGTAGTCAAAGGAGAGGAGCGTATCAAGTTAGTTAAAGATGCTAAACTTTTAGGTGTTACCATATCTAGTGACTTAACATGGAATGCGCACATCACTGAAATAACTAAGAAGGCAGCTAAAAGAGGCTCTATTTTCTTGTTCAATTAAAAAAAGCTTGTGTTCCACAGAAAGATTTATGCCCTAATGATGTTCCGGTCTTGATACGGGATCATAATGGCTGGCCTTGATAACTCGACCAGATAAAAAGATATAACAGGAAGAAGCCTGGCTCGGTGGTCTAGGTTGTTTATTTGTATACGGATGTCTGGATTAGTCGTCTTGGAAGATCCCTATACTATAATAACAGTATAAATTATTAATAACATTAGCACTATCGTTTTCATTTCTATTGTTATCATTATCAATATTTTTATTATTATCGTTAACATTACTTGTTAATAAGAGGTGAAAATCCTAAACTTAAACAATATATTTTAATGATCCCGTATCCGACGAAGGACTAACGTCCGAAACGTCAGTAAGTATTCTCTCTTTTTTACGGTGTAGAATTTACATTTTATTACTACTTACTTACTTACTTACTTATTACTACTTCTTTAGAAACACCGACGCAGCTCAAACTAGTTTACCGCTAGTTAATTTTCTATTTTAATGAAATGCTTGTTTTGATCTACTTACAGTCAAAACTGGTTACCCCTTTGATCTTTTGGACATAAATAAAGATGGAGTAATTACAGCGCCAGAGGTAAAACTTTTCAATTTAGTATTAAAGAAACGGGTTAGAAACTGTTTTCGCACACTGGTTTAATAAACCTCGAACTGAAATTGTTAAGGAAATGGAGAGTATTACATGGGTGCGCGAAAAAGCAAATCATATACATATTCGAGTTTTGAAAAGATCCTTTTAAGTAAGCATAGTGAATTGATGAGATAATCAACACACAAAAATATTATATATCAATGCTATGTATTTAAATGTATTATGGAGCCCGCCAAGAGATATACCTCCTTTTTTATGACGACATCTATGTCGACAATGTCTTGACTCGAAGTTAAGAGGCCAATGCAATGTGTTGTAATTGCTGCCAAGCCAGAGGGAGCAGCATCACTAATCTCGACAACTCTCAGATTGCGGGATATCTGTGTCACATAAGCTAGCAAATATGTCGATTTTTCGAAAATTTGTCTTTCATTATATGTTTAAGGATTTAGTCGGAGTGCTGCCGGAGTATTTTCGGATGACAATCGGGAAACGGAATATTCCCGGATACTTGGTGGTGTGTGCGTGGACTCTATTCTGGTGCCTTAGGAAAGAAATATTTTTAACTATAGCTATGTCAAACTGGAGTGTGTTCATCTCCGGAAGCATTCATCAAGGTCAGGAACGTTTCAGTGACATTTCACGGGGGAGACAATTTTCTTTCATTAGTTTGTCGGCCCTGTTATGAGATCAGAATTTACCAATCGAAGACTAGAGGAGGAAAATGTGCTTTTATGAGTCTTTAGCTCTGTTTGCAAGCTTAAGTCGTGTGTCGGAATACCGTTGCCAATGGAAGAACCACAAAAAGCCTTCGACGACCAAAACCATTCCCGATGTATGTAGAGTAGACTTATTTACCAGATCGCATACGATGGTTTGAGATGACAGCTAATCCAAGCGCGTCAAACGAAAATGTGTTCAAAAAAGTTAAATAATTTATTTAGGAAGGTTTCAATTAACCATGTACCACGTGCATTTATCGATTGTAAGTAATCTTCTGACTTCTTACCCAGGCCATACTCCTGCATCACACATTCAGCAAAAAGGACCGCTCCTTTCCCCGCCCAACCTATCTCCGCCCTGCTCATAATGCAACACATTCGCTTCAGCTCGCAGCACTTCACTTTCTATTAGAAACTTCTAGTAAATATCTAGATATTTTTCGATAATTTATCTCGATATTTAACTCAAAATCTGTCTCGACATTTATTTCAAGAAACATTGATTTGGACATTTAAAAAGAGTCTAAACTCTGCAAGTTATTATGCATGTCTAAATTAGAAATTCAGCGTACTATCTCAATTGAATCTTCCTCCGCCATCTTGAAAAATCAAATCGCAAGCCGTTACAAGCCTTACTCGTTGTTTATGTCGACATGTAAGTCAACAGAATTGTAGTAAATGCCGAGATAAATGTCGAAATATATATCGACATAAAAAAGTAGCTATGGCCATTAGCGGGCTCAGTAGTAATTAAAAAAAAGATCAAATACATACTATCAGTATTCATGGAAAATTGTTATTAAAAGACGACGATAACAACAGTAAAATGAGATCGATAAATGAACGCATGCAATTAAAAGAGGACGTGCACAGATCCGGTCGATTTTTCCCTAAACTGAACTGAACTAAACTCGAAGAGCTCAGCCTGATGAACAATGCATGGAACACTCTTTCATTCTTAAAGCGCGCACTGTAACTTTGAAGTAAAATATGGTTAGAGTTTTGTGCTTAAGATGTTCTAAGCAGGTTTCGTTGCACGAAGCAATAGGTAACAAAACCAATCTCCATAAGTTTTTTGATACTGATGACTTCTAGCTTTAACCGTCACAAACTTGTCGTAACGAGATCGACAATCTACAGGGTCTGTGACAATGATATATTTGGATTAACATGAACACTCGAACTCATCTCTATTTCAAGGTCTAAAGTTTGTATCTCCGATTGAGCAGCAAAAAACAATGCAATAATCAAATATAAGCCAAAATACTGCAGAGAGCTGCAAACCCGTACAAACTAATTATCTCGTTTTAAAACATTTACACGAGTCGTGCTTTAATGGTTCAAAGAGCGATGATTATAGTTTTCGCTGACGATTTTTCCATTGACGATTGAGTTCCAAACGTTTTATTAGTTACGCGTGACATTGATCCACCATAATATATCTCTTTAGCTTACGCCGCAAGAGCTAAAAACTACACACCCAACGGTTCTCCAAGAATCTAAATTATTCGGTTAACTTATGAAATTACAGCAACAACCCAAAGACTGAAAGCACAAATGAAATCAGACCTGTAAGCACTCCCAATCCATTCAACGTGCGAACGGAACTGTTCAGTACAACATCTTTTCGAACATCGTCTACCGATTTTTTTGTCTTTTTAACAGCTGAGAGCCACAGCAAAGGAAGGTCATAGTTTGTATTTGGATGACAATGACATGCTCAAAATGTGAGTATTCTTGTACTATAATAGGCAAAAACATCAATAGCATAGTGAAAAAATGAAATCATGAGGAAATAGAAATATGAAAAAAATAAAAATAAGAATAAATGCAATATCAAAATAAAGATAATAATAATAGAATGGAAGTAATAATAACAATAATATTAGTTTCTAGGTTTCCACGAAATGGTTTTTAAAATTAATTTACAAACAAGTTAGCTCCCGTCTGCACGAGCAATTTTCACGTGAAAATTTTTATTTGCTTGTGTAGATGAACAAAATTGACCAATTTTTGTATGACAATTATATTTGCTGAAAAACTAGCGTGCTAGTGTTTATGTTGCAAATAAAAATTGTCACATACAGAAAATTGTCCGTGTAGACGAGACAACACATAAAATTAGCAATTTTTTCTATGTCATCCGTTGATCCCAGTCTTCAATCTTTTGTTTTCAAATAAAAAAATAAATAAATAAAACTTGTCACATAAAAATTGTCCGTGCAGAAAGGGTTTTGTATATAGGGAATTTGTATTATCTGAAAACTATGGTAAAAAAATAAACTATATGTTGATACAAAATCCATAGTAAATTAAGATATATAAAATGAAAACCGAATGCTAAGTGAAAAAATGAAATCCTGAGGAAACTGAATCATAAAATATTAAGAAATTGAATAAGAAGTAATACAAAAAATTGATATTGACAATAATAATAATAATGTAAGTTTATTAGTTTCCTTGATGTGGTTTTTACAACTAAATTACAAAAACGGTATATAAAAGAAATTTGGATTAAAATAATTATTATGATCGAAAAGAAGAAAAGGTTATGTAGAAAACTAAAGGCTCGTCCATCAGCCCTTAGCTAAAAGTTCAAAGAATTACGAAGGTCAGTCAAACAGGTAATAAGGTCTGAATATAAAAGATATCTACAGCATCTGGCTAGTAAGTTGAAGGTAAACGCAAAACGATTTTGGAGCTATCACTCAATTAAGTCGAAATCTAAAAGGCTTCTTGAAGTAATCACTTACAACGGAAGATCTTCAACAAAACCTCAAAAGCAAGCTAATTTATTCAATATTCCTTTTTTTAATATTCATTTTCACTCAGTTTTTTGTAGAGAGTATTGAGGTATCAGCTCCAATACAAACTGACCTGCAAGATCCAAGTATTAATGGCTTTACCAACCATGTGATATGTAACACTAAAGAAGTTCAAAAACTACTTATCCATCTTAATATTAATAAGTCTTGTGGGGTTGATAAAATACCTGCTCGTGTACTAAAAGAGACCGCTGATACATCTGCAGTTCCTCTGAGTATGCTCTTTAATTTATCATTCAAACATGGATGCTTACCTAAATTATGGAAATCAATAATATTACACCTGTTCATAAGGATGGTGACAGTAGAAAATTATAGAGGCATCTCACTTTTAACTATTATTGGGAAATTTCAGGAGAGAATCGTATATAATGCTATTTATAGCCAACTTATCAGTTTCATACATAGTTCTCATCATGAGTTCCTCACTGGACGTTCCTGCAATACTCAACTACTCTTACTTAGTGCATCATGATTGGTTCAAAGTTTTGGATAAGAGTGATCATGTTGATGTAGTATTTATAGACTTTTCAAAGGCTTTTGCCCTCGTCTGTCATGATATTCTCTTAGCCAAACTTTACAAATATGGTGTCTGTGGAGACTTGTTCAATTGGTGAAGAGACTATCTAACTGAACGTCATCAGTGTGTAGTAGTGAAGGGAGAAGCTTCTGATTGGCTAACTGTAAACTCCGGTGTCCCACAAGGTTCTTTGTTGGGACCACTATTTTTCATTGTATATATTAATCATTTATCTGGGGTAATACTAATTAGTAAACATAGCTCAATTGCTTTGTATGCGGACGATAGTAAAATGTACAGGGTTATAATTAATACTCTCAAGAAGATTTGTCTACTTTTCAAAGTGACAAAGACAAAATATTAGAATGGTGTAAGACGAATAAGATGATAATTAATACTAAGAAATGTAAGATCATGCATTAAAACCAGGAAAAAGTCATCTTTAGTTGGGGTATATAATATTGAGGGTCAGCCTTTGGAAAGTGTTAATGTTTATTAAGACTTAGGATTGATTACTGCTAGTGACCTCTCATGGAATAAACATGTACTAGCTAATATAACTGCTTAAGCAAACAGAGTTTTAGGATTGATTAAAAGGACTTGTAGGGACTTAAAGGACATCGATACTATGAAAACACTTTATTGTGGTCTTGTGAGACTTTTATTAGAATATTCATGTGAAACTTGGAACCCTTATAATACTAAACGTAATATTGATAAATTAGAGGCGTAGAGCGACCAGATGGATTACTATGTCTGTTGATGATTATGATACTAGACTATCAAAGTTAAATTTGTTGTCATTATTTAATAGAAGGTTCATTAGAGATGTTACATTTTTGATCAATGTAATTAATGGACATTATGATATTGATATCTCAAACAAGCTCTTATTTTCTAAGGATAGAAATACAGGCTAGAGCTTGAGGAAAAATGACACGCAGAACCTTGTCCTAAATTTTAGTAGAACTAATTTTTAATCGCATTGTAAAGGAATGGAATAGCTTACCCAATAACATCATGAGAATCGAACAGTATTGAAATTTTTAAACGGAATGTTTTAACTTTTATTAAGAATTAGAATATCTATCCCTATATTTGTTTAAATTCCTTTTATATCTTATAAATAATGGGGACATCCCTCGGATGGTGCATTTGTGCTTTTGGCTGGGTCCTCCTCCACAACCTTTACTTATTTATTTATTTATTTATTTATTTATCTATTTATTCATTTATTTATTTTTATTTATTTGTAATTTTAGTGGAGTGAAATTGTAATAAATAAAATAAAAATTAAATAATAATAAATGGGAAACGGTGTTTTTGTGTTTTTACTGTGCACATTGCAAATGTAAATTACAAGATTCAGTAAAGTTTCAACTAGAGACATTTTTCACATTTTTTCAGCCTCAGCTTTTTCTTAAATTGTTCTTAATTTTCAGCCAATCTGAGCCTCATTGTTCTTATAAAGTTGTTCTTATAAAGTAGTTAAAAAGTGTAAGCAACTGAAGAGATTCGTGATACGTACAAATAGCATACAGAAATCTTGAGGGCAAGAATAAGTTCATATGATTTCCTTTAAGTCTGAATGATGTAATATCCTTTTGTTAATGGCTCTATCAGATGAGGTTTACCAATCTTAGCCCTGCATTTTTATGCTAATATTTTATGGTAACATTACTTAACTTGAATAGCTTAAAAGTTTTTTATCCTTTCGATAAAATTACTCGAGGTAGAAATTTATTAGAAAAGTTGGACTCCAAGAATGCCAACCAAGTGTATGACTTTTCATGTTGCCAGGAAACCAAGTTGTTTTAACGACTAAAATTACAGAAACTTTTCAATAAACGAATTACTGTATTGACTACAGGAAAATATTAATATCATGACTCAACGATTTTTTGGGTTTTTATATAGTAAAAGTATTTTTCTACCTAACAGCGACTGCACTATTCAGTATTTTTATTTTTGCTCGAAAAGGTTTAGCCAACTTTCTTCCATTTGCATTCAAAGAAAACACCACGGTTATAATAATCGGTCCCAAAAATCTTCAGTTTATATATAAAGAAAATTTATTAATTGTGGCAACTAAGCATTCGACTAAAGTAGCCATCATTAGAGTTTTGTTTCAGTCGATGCTCTCGATTTTGCATTATGCGGAAATTATCTTAAAATGGTAGTTATGAAAGAGTCAGCTAGCTAGTAGCGTAAAAAGCAAGTGAAACAATTAAAATACAAATAGTTTGAATAATTTAGTTTCGCTAGAGCTTTGTTTAGATTTTAAATACTATAGAACGAGACAAACTAAACATACAGTTAGGATCGCAGTTAGGATCGCAGTCAGGATCCAAGTCAGGATCCCGGCCCATCGCAATCGCAATTTGGATAGCTTATTTCATAAAGTATTTTGACATTTTCAATTTGATTTTCAAATTACACTCAAAATTACCTCAAACTTTGTATTACATTATCTACGAGGTTTGCGATCAGATTCTTTCAGTGTTTAAAAACAATTACTGTGTAGAGCTAGACAAACTCCCCAGAAAGAAAACCGCTACGAAATTTACCGGGTAAATTAATTCAAAGTCGAAAACTTTTTTTAATTGTGAAAGCGCAAAAACAACTAACTAATTACTCAAATATTAAAATCATTAATTGTTCTTGGGGGTACGCTTAAGTCGTTTGGACTGTAGATGTTTTTAACTTAAAATAATGATGCGTAACGGCATCAAGTCTTACATAGTATGATTTGTGCTCCTAAGCTAACGGTATGGTATTGGGAGTAAAGGCGGATTTCCACTTACAACTTTTTGAGCGAAAAGCGGAAAAAGTTCGCACGAAAGCCAATTCGCTCATGCGCAGTGGGTAAAATATCAATTCTCAGCGAAAAGAAAACACTTCGCCGAAAAGTTGAACCAAAAGCTACTTTACATTTTCATTTCGCGCGAAATAAGGATTTGGGCCAATGAAGTCCGTAGAATTAGTCACGTGTGTGAGACATTAGCATTTGCATTCAACATGGCGTTCAACAACAACTTTTTAAGTGTAGAAAATTCCACCACAAGCTTGACTCCTCTAGCTTTATTTCAAGCAATGCAAGCAGCAGGATTGCAGTTTCAGCAACCTGGAAACTTGAGCTATAATAGTGAAGGTGAAAATGGGAACAGTAGTCAAATGGTAGAGGAAGGAACATCAGCGATTTCTTGTGATGACGAGCAACAGAGTAGCATGGCAGAACCTGAATCGCCACGAGATGTAGCACAGTCATCACCAACCGAAAACGTCATTTTACAAACATTGGTTGCAGAAATTCAATCATATCTGTGTATATGGAACAAAAGTTCTAGCCAATATAAGCTTGGACACAAGAAGAAACTTGCATGGTTGGAAATATCCAAACGACTCGAGATTGAAGGTTTGTTCCTTCATTTACTTTTGTAAGATCAGGATCACTCCCTAAATTCTGTTTTGCCTGAAAATGTATCAAAAATTGGAGATAGAACATATTTTGTATTTTATTGTGTTGGATTTGAATTAGTATCTTAAAGTGTTTTACAAGTTTTTATTACATCTCTCAATTGCAATTGATTGCAAGTTTGACCCAGTTTCTTTTATTTGGAGGGCCCCTTGAAAGCAAGCGTTATTATTATCAAAATGAAATAAATAAACGAATTGGGTCAAACAGTTCTTTTAAATCAATGCGTTATTTCAAATAGATGAAGTCTCTAGTTTAATCTGTCAGTAAGACTGCTATTAATTGTTGCTAATTATATTTATATATTTATTTCATAGTGGAAGACCTTAAAAGAAAATGGAAAAATCTCTATGACAATTACAAAAAGTGTTTGGACAGGGAAAGAGAACTGACCACAAAATCAGGGTCAGCCTACATCAAAGCCCCAACCTGCCGGCTGTACAATGAATTGTCATTTTTAAGAGACATTGTTTCTAGTCGTGTTACATCCAGCAATGTTGCACTTCCTGATAGCAATGTGAAAACCATTAAACCAGCCTCACCCCTCTCTTCTCCTAGAGGTGTGTCCATTTCACAGGGATTGGAGGATAGTCAAGAAGTTGTTGATTCTCCTGATACTCCTAACCTAAAGAAGGGAACTAAACGGAAAACCAATGAACCAATTGCCAGTCCTGTAGAAAAGTGCATTATTGATGCAATCAATGACAGTAAAACTGATGCTGATGCAGATACACATTTTTGTCTAAGTCTGGTGGAAATTTTGAAAACCCTGCCAGCAAAGAAAAAGTTACTGGCAAAAAACAAAATCAATTCAGCACTAATTGAATTTGTTGAAGACTGAACAGTTTCGTAGTTGCAGTGCCTGTCTTATTAGAAATGATACTTTTCATTTGTTAACCTTGGCCTTGTTCAACCTACACAGATTTGTTTTTATAAGAACACGGAGGCTCGAATTTTCAAAAAATAAAAACAAAATAAGAACACGCCCAGCCTCAGATAAAAGGTTACAAAAGTACAATGTTGTACTATTTTTGTTGTGAAATGACCTACTAAACT
>JAOBBB020222911.1:10000-11508 GCA_025331005.2 Zoanthus gigantus | reverse complement strand
TAAGTAGATTGGTTGGAATTCCGTATGGACCTGATGCTTTATTAGAATTTAAATTGTTGATTTCATCTTCAATTTCTCAGATGTGTTTCTTCATGAATGTTACAGAACAATGAGAGACTAACTTTGTTTTGCAGGATTATTGCACCAATCCGAATTTTTCCAAACATTCCTTTGCAAGAGCTATTGGAGAAGGCGTTTGGTTGGCTTTTGTTACCATGACAACCGTTGGGTAAGTAATCTCTTTAAATGAATATCGAGTTTTTTTTTATATTTGTAAAATAATAAATCAATAATGAATCTTATTAAGTAATTAGAAAAATAGCTTTTGCTCGATTTATAGGACCACCAAATGCTAAATTACACAAGTGTTTTACTATATTGCAAAATGAATTGCGCTAATTGCCACTTGAACAGCGTATTTATCACAAGTTCCTTTTATAAACATGTAAAGTCGTTCATAGAATGGCACGCGACTGTCTAAAGGAATTATAAAGGCTAGGGAGGAACCTTAAGTCAACAGATATGCTTTGCACCCCTCTACTGGAACTCGCTTCCATTAAAACTGAAGTTATGGGAACACTTTAAAGCATATATAAAAGGAGCATATTTCAGTTTTAAATGTCAGGTACTGTAACATGTAATTTCATATTTAAATATATGGAGAATATTACATGGTGGCGCGAACATATGAATTTTGTTTTCGAGTGGTCATAAAAACAATATGCCTACTTAAACGCTGTTTTGGTAACTTTAGATATTTAGGCAGACATCTGGGCTAGCCATGGTTGCTTACCATATGATTAATTTTAAACCAAAATTTTAAATTCTAGCAGCAAATTGTTTTCTAAGAAAAGGTTTACAGTTCTTATAAAAGACAGTTTAAGGGGAAAAACCTAGACTGAAAACAAAACAAAACAAAAATATTTGTTAAAAGCCCTTAGCTAGTATTAATTGGCTTTATTTGAACAGCTGGGCCCTGAACCAATGAAAAGAAAGTGTACGCCGTCTTTACTTCAACCAATCATAAAATTTTTTGATAGCAAAGCTTAAGAAGCGCTTTCGTTAATGGTTTAGATGTTGTTTAGCAGGGATTAATGAGAAAACAATATTGTGAAACGTGTTCAAAATGTTTGTAATTTAAAACCGATTAGACTTTTGAACACTGAGCAATTTGTCTGAGCTGTTGACTGAATAGACTATTATATTACTACATTACCTTGCTACTAGTCATTGGTCAAGTCAAATAAAACTGCTATGCGGATACAATTAGGTACCTAACTGTATTGGTCCCCAAACCGAGGTATCTCTGTTCATCAATCTTGAATAAGAGTTATATTTAAGAATAAAAAGTTTCTATTTAAAATTAATTTATTTTTTATTATTGCCTTTTAAATATTTGCGAGATTTTCAAAAATTATATACTCCCAAATTTACCCCCTTCCCGTCTTATTTGGTCCCCTGTTTATCAAGTTTTAGAAAAACAACTAAAATTCATCGCCTCCGACCGT
>JAOBBB020222911.1:0-7500 GCA_025331005.2 Zoanthus gigantus | reverse complement strand
TTCCTTAAAGTGTGACCCAACCATCCTACTTCCTTTTTCTAATCTGTATTGAAACCGGGATTTCCCTAGCCCAATGCCATAGCTCCTCGTTTGTCACTTTGTCTTGCCAGCAGAGTCCGAAAATTCTTCGGTGACAATTGTTGATGAAACTTTTGATTCTGCCTTGTATTCTTATTGTCATTCTCCATGTTTCTGCCCCATAGAGTAGAACGGACTTAATATTATACGCAGTTTATTCTAAAAGATAGCTCTCTTGAAGACCAAACTTTTCTTAACATAAGGAAAGCAGCTCTGGCCTTGATAATCTTTGTCAGTGCATCCTTGTCTGTTCCTCCTAGGGTATCCACAACATTTTCAAGATATGTAAAAGCCATAACGTCCTTCAGCTGCTGACCATCCACTACGATAGATTCTTCACACTTGGTGTTTATCCTTAGCACCTTCGTCTTCTTATTTATCCGCAGCCCAACTTTTGTTGATTGTTTTGCCAGCCTTGATGTCTGCAATTGTGTGTTGTTGTGAGAAAGTAAGGCAAGTTCATCTGCATAATCGAGGTCATCCAGTTGTTCCCATGGCTTCCTCTGTATTTCATTTCATCATCATTATTGCTACCATAATCAACTTTATCACCACCACCACCAATATTATTATCACAAACACAACCACTATCCCTAAAAACCTTCATCTCACTGTCCAGGGTTCTCCCCTCATCACGGTATCTCCGTGCTGTGCTACTCTGCTTTCATTCAAGCACCGATCTGCACCTTTTTCCCCAAAATAAAAAAGTTGGGAGATTTAAAACTTCTGGTAAAATATTTCTGAGATAGCTTTAACCAGCATGATCTTTTTTCAGCTGATCACCATTTTCCTTAAATCTTTCCTGGGTCACTATCACAATAACCATGAATTACACAATCAGCTTCTTCGTCACCAGTTCCAATTCCGTTATTTCAATCATTAACGATCCCATGATCATCACTATTTTTATCACCATCATCAACACCATCACCAGGAGTTATACCATTATTATCATTAGTAGCAGAGCAACAACGTTATCTCCATTATTTGAAAAATACCATCACCAACATCATCAATGACTCTATCATCATTATCACCACCTTCATTATAGAACAATATTACCTGCATTCATTACTGTAATCACCATCTCTGGGCCTGTCATTATTGTCTTCATTCTCGGGGGAGTCAGGTTGGCGTAATTGCCATCAATCGCGCCCTCCACCTCTACGACTTGGGAACGAGTCTTGGGCTCCGCACGTGGGCTGAAATTTGTCGATCTCAATGCGACGCCGAGGGTTTTTCTCCGGGTACTCCAGTTTTCCTCCCTCTACAAATTCGACTTTCGTAACCTGTGTGGGGCGGAGTACGTGCGTTATATACACGTGGTCACCTTCACGAACGCGTTAAAGGACACAAATAAAATTCGTCCTCCGTGTACAAACAATATTTAAGAAATAAAACATGTCAGTCTTTGTGCCTTCATAGCCTGGTAAATACTGAGGCGAACGTTTAGGGAAATTCGAGAGCAGACCAGCACGACTTTGCTGAGGTTTTCACCAGGCTCTGAAGGCACGGAGAACATTCTTTATGTTTTTTATAAAATCATTATTTAAAATGAAGAATAAAGCTAAAGATGCAGTCTGCATAATTACATTTTCAAGGAGCGAATCGTCGAGTTTTGCGTTATTTTACATTTCAGTTAAGTACTTTGAAAAAGTCGTTGTTTAATTATTTTTTACGGTGGCCCACAAGGGTCACGGCAAAATCAAATCTCACGGCAGAAGAAAGCGAACTCACGGCAGAACAAAGTGAACTAACGGCACAAGGAAGTGCATGAAATCACGGCACAACGAAGTGAACTCACGGTACAACGAAATGAAATTACGGCACAAAGAAGTGAACTCACGGCAAAACAGGTAAAAAAGCCACGACACAATGAGCTGCCACGGAGGAAGTAAACTTTTTCAAACCCTGCCTAAAAAAGCATCTGGGCACTAGATCGCTGAAGAGCCTGGTATTCAGTCCCAGTCGTGCTCGTATTTGCAAGTTTAAAATGGCCAAATGCAACAACAAGTTTGACTGCCGAGCTAATTAAAGAAATCTTATCTATTAGGTAGCAGAAACCTCAACCAAATATACAAAGTGACTCTATCTCTCCGTTAAATTTAAAAAAAGAGTTGTTTTATTTTTGTTATCCTATATATGAATTTTGAATTACTTACTGAGCTTGATCTCTGTTTGTGTTAAGGTATTTTATTTATGTTTTGTTAACTTGTTGATTATTCCACGTGCATTTTAATTAGGCATAACTTTTAGTTCCTTATCCTTGTTTATAGCACCGACACCTAGTTAGCCTAGTTAACTCTTTCAGTTGCAGTTGTATTGTTAAATTCTCCCAAATTGAGCCCACGCTTTTCATTAAACTAGTTTGAGAGAATTTTTCAGTTGATCTTCAGTAGCTTGCCTGGTGTGATCAATTATCATGTTCTCATTACCAAATGTCTTATTTTGTATGTGTAATATAAGGAGAAATTGTGTGTTGATAACTGAATGGGACTGAAAGGGTTAATGTTTCAAATGTCGCGGACTATCTAAGGCCCTCAACTGTTGAAATTTGTAATCACTTGTAAAGCCTGGTCCTCACTACGACATAAGCATAAACATAAGCATAAGCATAACGGGCTTATGTCGTAATGAGGACAAAACAAAAATAAGCATAACGGGCTTATGTCGTAATGAGGACAGCCGCGACATAAGCATAACGGGCTTATGTCGTAATGAGGACAGCCGCGACATAAGCATAACGTTGTTAGCAGGCGCAAAGCTAATTTTAGCTACAATGCTCTCTCTCCAACAAACAAAACAAGATGGTGGACGAACTGCACTTACTCGCGATCCGTTGGATTTTTGTGAGGGAAACGATGAGCCAAGTTCCCTATGATTGGCTGAATGGTTTAATTTATTCTTATGCTTATGCCAGTGTTGTCCTCACTAGCAACATAAGCGACATAACCACAAGCATAAGCACAAGAAGAACAGAAGATTTTGATAATCTTGTGCTTGAGCTTATGCTTATGTCGTAGTGAGGACCAGGCTTAAAATATAAATTATCATTATTTTTTATTATCAAGAAAATATCAATCTTACTGTAATAAGTTTCTTTTTTATGTTTCTTGCGTTAGCAAAACTTTATTGATTTATATTCTTATGTACTTTCAGTTATTGGTTTTCCAAACTTGACTGCACTAGAAAAGGGTCTCCAAACAGGACAAGTGGAAAATGTTTTACTAGACAATAATCTAAAGAATTACGAGAGAGACCTGTTTACCAACTCATCGTTTATAATCAGTAAAGAGGTTGAACACCCTTTCTCAGTGGGAGTTGCTTTGAGCGGTGATGCTGCCAAATTGTCAAAGCGATTTCGCCTCTATTTAAAAGAGAATCAAGCTCTAGTTTCTCGTCTTGCTCAAAGTTTTAGAGAAAGTCCTAAAGGGAAGAACAGCAAGCAAAACAAGACCGCTGACACAAAGGTACTCGTTTAGATCCTTAGAAACAAAGAACTGCAATAACTATATTTTACCTTTAGTAAGTAAATTCAACTTTAACAAACGACAACTACTTTGCATTTAGAAGTTGCGACTATTGCTGAATGTAAACACTTAGGGCCAAAAACCAGCAGTAAAATAAATAATAATAGAAAGAACAATAATAACAGTTATTGAAATAGTAATAACAATAATAATAATAATAACAATAATAATAATTGAATAACTGAGCAGAATAAAGGAGAATCGGAAGTTGACAAAAAGGGGAAAGAAAAACCGTTGTCTCCTGCAAAAAGAGTGCAGGTCTTTGTCAGCGTTGTCGCTCGTAAGCTACATCAAGAAGGAGAAATCGCTGCTTAGGAAGTTAAAAGTTAGCTTTGGAAGAAATAAGAGACAAGAGAAAGCTAAAGTTTTAAGCCGCAAGTTAAAAGAAGACCCTGGCCGGGTGAATGCTACCATCATGACAATGGCGGCGGAAGATCCAGATAATGCCCGGCCAAAGTATAATGTAGCTCGGAACAAAGATCAGGCGAGCGTGAGCAAAGGTGTGTTTAATAACATTGTCGAAGCTGAGGGGTTTTGGAGAATTCGTTGGGAGGAGAGGGGGACTGGAGATGAAAATGCAGAATGGCTCAATGATATAGAAATGGCTATTAGTCAACGTGTCCCCTGCCCAACGCGGGGGGCATTGAACTTGGAAACAAACGAGGTGGTTAATTTTATTCTAAAGAAGCGGAACTGGAGGGTGGTAAACTATTGGTGGAAGTGAGCATGTGTTCTGCATAAGGGCATGGTATGTGCCTTCGATACCATCACCAGAAGTCCATGTGCGTACCCTGAGTGGTTCACAGAGGGTAAGACGAGGTTGATACCCAAGGAGGGTGATTTTAACCTTGAGAACCAGCGCCCTATCACTTGTTTAAATACGTCATACAAATGGTTCACCTCGTGCGTTCTGGGGCCCATGCACCAACATCTCAAGGTATATGATCTAATGGACGAACAGCAAAGGGGAGCAAAGGCAGGATGCAGTTGAACGACCGACAACCTACTGATTGACAGGACAGTAACTTTGGACTGTCATAGGTACAAGCGCAATATCAGCGTAGCTTGGGTAGATTTGCGCAAGGCCTATGACTCTGTCGTTCATAGGTGGCTCAATAAGATCATGCAAGTCCACAGGTTCCCAGTTTGGATCTGCGAAGTCGTGAGAAAGTTATGCGCGGCGTGGAACACCAGGATAGTTGCTAACACTAAAGTTGGCAATGAGATCTCCCCTGTAATTAGTTTTAACAGAGGTCTACTTCAAGGAGATGCCCTATGCCCACGCTTGTTTACGTTGTGCTTAAACCCAGTAGCATGGAAGCTGCGCTCCACCGAGGGCTATAGGCTGTCTAGACCGGTAGGGTCCAAAGTTACAAATTTGCTGTACATTGACGACTTGAAGGTCCTCGCGACGTCTCAAGCAAAGCTTGACCGAGTACTCAAGATGACAAAGGAGGCGATGGAGGACATTGGGTTGCAGTGGAATCCAAAGAAGTGTAATGTGCTCAACGTGAGAAGGGGTGTTCCGGGTGATGTACCTGAAGGGTTCAAGTCAGGGGAGATAGACATTGATAGCCTGGAGGAAGACACAATCTACCGGTTTCTGGGAGCACCTGAACGGTTACTTCAAGAAGAGAAGTTGGCTCTGCAGCGTGCTACTAAAACCTACCTGCAGAGACTCTCAGTCATCTGGTTGAGCCCACTGTCAAACACCAAGAGAGTTCAAGCATCCATGCAGCTTGCCATGCCAGTGTTGTTGTACCTTATGTGGTCACAACACTGGTGTCTGACAGACTTGCGAGACATAGGCAAGTACACCCATTAGGGCTGAAAACAACTGTCTATCCGCCAAGGGCTCTGGGAGGACGTAAATTGAGATCAGTAGAAGAAGAATACAAAATGACGAAGATCAAGACAGCCATTAAGCTGTATAGTAATGAGGACTCCACCATGAGTCTGGTACGGGCGTTTGAAGAGAATGCAGCACATCAAGATCATCAGTCGCTCGTCAAAGAGGCTAAAACGTTTGCAGAGGAACTGGGGATCACCCTTGACCTGAGTTTCCCGCACCCCGAGTGTTGTGACAATAAAGATGGAGCAGATGTACCAAGAGACAAGATCAAGAGCCACCTCAAAAAGGCTACATTGGAGCGGCGGAAAACTGAAGTCAAGGGAGAAAGATGGCAAGAAAAGTTCCTCACAGCTAGATGGGAGGATGACCAGCTGAACCAAACAAAAAAAAGAACTGGGACACGGCGCCTACATACACCATCGCGGGGATGCTCGAAATTTATGAACAGTTGACACCGACAAAGGTTTATCACGCACGCAAGACCCATATCAATCTACCTAATGACACCTTATGTAGACTCTGTGGCAAGACTTCCGAAAGTATCCCTCATGTGCTGGCGGGTTGTCCTGCGCTTGCGCAAAATAAGTACCTAGCGCGTCATAATGCGGCCCTCAAAATATTGTTCTGGGAAATGCTTAGAGAGCTTCAGCTCTCTGATACAGTGCCACCGTGGTATTCTTTGGTCGTTCCCAAACCCATCTATGAATCACCCAAGGCCCAAGCATATTGTGATATTCCACTCTTTGCAGTAAGTGAGCAAGTGAGGTAGAATAGAGTGGATGCGAGATTTGTAAATCATGAGAAGAAAAGAGTTCTGGCGGTAGAAATGAGCTGCCCGTGGACGGATAAAAGAGAAAAGAAACAAGAAGAGAAAACCACCAAGTATGGCCCCCTCCGCTGGGAACTCAAGCAGCAGTTCCCAGGATATGACATTCGGCAATATAACATCATTATAGATGTCCCAGGAGGGTGGTCCAGTGAGATAGACGAGGCTATGAGGGAACTGTTCGGGGCACGAGGAGGAGAGATTCTACTCCGGATGCAGAAAGCTGTTAACTCGCACACCCTGATTTTCATCAAAACTAGAAAAAGTTATAGTTCTGACAGCATGTTTTTGTAGTGTGAAAAGAAGTTTGATGTTTTATGGGGAAAAAGACAATTAAAATGACATAGAAAATGTTCTAAGTAGCACCAGAACGTTTTAGGAGCTTTTTTTTGCAATGGTTACGAAACATCAATTTTTTTTACTGTCATTTTAGGAAACCAATGATAGCCCAAAACAGGTTGGAAATCCACCGCCAAATTTTCTTGATCCATCCAGCTCTTTTTTCTCGAAAACGATGGTGTACCTTGGGGCTGCTCTAGGTTTTATCTTGTTGTGTGGGCTACTGTTAGACAAACTTAAGAAAAGACTAAATAAGAATACATTACAGCCAGGTATGTCAGTTAATACTTCTTGCATTACGTAGGATGTAAGAAGATTAACCAGCCACGAAGTGTGTGAAACATGAGTAAAATAAAATGAATAATGGCTGGAAAACTACGTTGAAATTAATTTGTCAGTGAACCAATATGAGCAAGAGCTCGGACTACACCGCACTGACGAGGACGAAACAGCTGTCAACGGTTGAAGTTGCTGGCTTAATCCGAGCTCTTGCTAATATTGGTTCACTGACAGATTAATTTCAACGTAGTTTTCCAGCCATTCATTTTTACTCATGTTTTACACATTTCGTGGCTGGTTGATCTTCTTAGAACGTACGTGATGCGGCATTTTGCTCTCGGTATTCATCATTTACAGTCTGTATTTCATTTATTTGAGACCGTAGATCCTTTGATCCAAAATGCCGTTTATTTATTTTTTCAAACATGGTTTTGGCCGTGTGAATCTCTACAGGATTGCTTTGTCAATTCGTATTTCTTAATTTGTCAGTGAACGGATATGTGTTGGAGTCGGTATTGCGTTACAACTTTGAGCATAATAAACAACTAGCCTTTGGCTGGCTTTTTATTATTGCCCTTTACACCGTACTGACGAGT
>JAOBBB020222910.1:0-20404 GCA_025331005.2 Zoanthus gigantus | reverse complement strand
ATAATGACGGAGATATCATCAAAAATATCACTAAAAGTAGCGAAAAACTGGCCTTAGGGTAGAGAGTGGCCTTAAATTGCAGTAAATATCTTGATTAGAAAACAATGGTTTTAAGAGTATATACAGTACAATAGGTTTTTACACATGGCGATAAATCAGGAATAGCTAAAAAATCGAGGAGCGCAAATTGTAAAACACAGAAAATAGGCGTATATTTGTTTACATTTTCCCCTTCGTTAGCATATGTGCGTCAGTTTCTAACAAGGTTACAAAACCTGAAGCACTGTATACTGAGAGTGTTTTGTAAAATAAACTTCTTCTGAAAATATGAGAGCGATGTGCTAAACATTCTTCCTGTGATCAAATGGAGATTTTATAAAGAATGTATGGCTCATTAAGGGTTTTGCTCACCAGCACTTTCGAGTATTTTGGAGCCGCGATATCTTTTTAGAAACTGCTTGCATAGAGTCCAAAATTCCATCTCTTTGTTAGCTCAACAAGCTTTCTCATTTTTTAGACTCAAACTGTATTTGTCTTTGTTCATTCGCTACCTAAAGTTGTATGTTAATGAAGCAGATTGTAAACAATGACGTCAACAAAGTTTCGGTTGTTCCAAAATGTGAAATAGAAATCATCACATAGAAAGACCTAACCTAACAATAAAGAAAATTTCTCCATGACTGAATGCTACCACCGCAATGCATGACGGGTGTGAATCCCAGATGGAAGCATGTACATGGGTTCTAGCTTTAGCAGTTTCAATAATGGCGAAAGAAGCCATAATACAAAGGAAGGAAAAAACTAAAAGAATTAAGATGGAGTAGTCGAGTTGCTAACCACTGAGCTCCGACGCATGAATAAGCCCTCAGAAAGTATGCGCCCTTCAAGCAACAGGAAATTAAATGCCATCGACTAGATTCTTCACGAAAACATTTTTTATGAGAAAAGACGAAGAGGTTAAGCCCTCAATCTATTATTTTAAAAAACTTAAAGCTCCACGAGTGTTGCAGAATATCGCGTCAAAAAAAACCGCGCTTCAACTTGCTAAATACCTAGTAGAACAAGTTTGACTGTAGCATAGTTCCTTTAAAATCCCATGATCTTGCCAATTGATGCCTTTCATGTATGTTTTTATGTACCAACTCAATGAAAATCAAAGATGTTAACGTTAATCTTTGTTTTAAAGGAAGCCCACGTTCGTATAAGCCTCTTGGTTTCTTGTGGGCTTCCTTTGCCTCCTTAAAAAGTAATTTTAATGACTTTGTAAATGTATATATTTGTGAGGCAAAAGTACAATAAACTGAAATTGATGTGTATGGAAGAGGAAACAGTGCTGAGACAACCTGGTACCCAGGCTCATTTCACAGACGCTCATTTTCACTTTCACATCATCACTATGTTAGTGAAATGAGCCTGGGTACGAGATTGGGCTGAGACACAGACCTCACAGCCCGTCATAAAAGGAACTTTAAGCAATGAGGAGGGCGACAGCAACGTCGACAGCAAAGAACATTCAATAGTAAATACAATAACTGTACGTTCGAATGCATCGAGCTGGGCACCTGCACGAAGTTATGGCTAAAGTTAGAACGTGAAAATATCTTTTTAAGAATTCTCGGGACGACAAGGACGTATTAACGAAAAGTTCTCGGTATATGATTAGCGTCACGGAGAAACGTTTCACTACTTTCTGTTCACAAAGTTTAAGGCGAAGAAAACAAAACCCTAATTAGCCGCACAAAGAAGTAAAGAGCAAACCAAAATATAATTTTTCTCAGCCGTCGTCGTTTGTGTTGCAGTCCTCGTTGATTAAGGTTGCAGTAGCAACGGTCAATTACTTTCATTTTACTCAATTTTTTTCCTGCCAGCTTTTGGCGGTTTTTAAAATATTTTCAGTTGTTTTTTTTACATTTTATTTGTCATTTTTATTTGTAAACAGATCGATTCAATTGTTATTTCACGTTGAGTCTTGCTTTAAGTAGGCGAAAAATAATTTTTGCCATCGTCCACTGACCCCAGAGACTCCACCCACCTGATTTAATGATAGGGGATCCGAAGGGATTTCTTTGAGTTTGAAATTTTGGTTAAAAGGGATTTTTTTTTGTCTTTTAAAGAGGTCAAGGATTCTTTTGGGTCGCGCAAACAGCACAGAATTTATCTTAAGTATTGTATCAAATCAACAATAACTTAAGCGCGACTTACTGCCTATGTGGTATTACGAAACATTTCTGAGCTTGTAGTGGATTTGGTATGTTTTAACTCTCCAGAAAATAAATGATACAATTTTCTGATGTAAGAACACTGAGGGATTTTTTTTGGGTAGAAAATTGCTGAAGTTGGGATATTTTTGGCCATAAAATATGAACCTCTGTTGGGCTCTCTCCCCAGTCTTAAAGTATGTGAATTTGGTCCCTGGATCGTCCATCATATTATTATAGAAATACGAATGGCGAAGAGCCATCTTAATGCTAATACAAGTATAATAAAAACACGAGTTTTCGTGAATTCACTCCGACGAAGATCTACAGTCCCAAACGTCAGTTCAAAAATTCTTCTCTACGTAAAACTTATTAATTTGTAAAATTGTTTCTGTAGAAACACCGACGCAGCATCCATTTTTAATTTATGGTAGATTTACAATAAAGTTTTGATTGGCTAAAAGGGCGTGCATTATCAGAATATAGATGTAAGCCTGCTGCTTGTAAAAGAAATAAAACCGTGACAGTGGACCAAAGGCAACGCTTATCAAGAACAAAAATATGTTGACCAATGAGAAGTTAAACTGAAAGACTTGCAGAACACATCAAAAGAGCTGGTTAACACAGACTAGCTCCCGGAGTTACGGCAAATACACCATTAGCAGCAATTCCACTTCAATAGCATAAGCTTTACTTTGATGAATGACGAATGGTCAAAAGAAAGAAAGAAAGAAAGAAAGAAAGAAAGAAAGAAAGAAAGAAAGAAAGAAAGAAAGAAAGAAAGAAAGAAGGAAAGAAAGAAAGAAAGAAAGAAAGAAAGATTTTACTTTGAAACGTTTTATTTGTATTGCCTTTAACATGCAGAATCTGTCCATAGTTCTTTCATGCTGGCAAAACGATCAAATGATCTGTTTTTACTTCTTTTCTAAGTTTTAAAAAAGAAGGTGGAGGATTTTGAATCGTTGCTCTTGTTTGTTAAAATACATTCCGTATGAAGTTAAACTTTTCACAACGGAACATATTGCAATTCTTCGAGCAACTGAGACAATAGTTAGTAACTCAAAAAAAGTAAAACCCATATACTAAATTGTGTTATCGTTACCGGCATTGAAGAATTAAGCCGCTGATCTTTTCTGCGGACCTTCTAGATTTCGGCTAACAAGAGAAATTTCGAAATACGCTTTTGTCCATGCATAAATTAATCAACAATTTTCTGATGATGACATTCCAAATCCCCTGAAGACTTTCAGGCGTCAATAAAAGGGATAAAACCATGACTTGTTCGTATGAGACATGAGACGTTTCTACAAAGAACAAAGTAAGCGCGCTTATTGAATTTCACTCTTAAACAAAAAAGAGACACTGGTCCAATTTCTTCTGTCAAGACGGATTTAGAAAATACCAAAATTACAAAGAACAATGGGCACGATAGACAAACAACGAAATTAACTGCAATAACTTGATTTATTAACTTTCCCTATTCTTGTGGAGTCAACAATTTTCAATTGTAAAAGATGAGTTTTAAAAGTTACTACTAACAAGTAAAGAAGAAAACGGATTTTTCCAGTGCGATATTTAAACTTGGTCATGATGTATAATTGAGCGCATGCACGCATGTGTTGGATGAAGGTAATTTAATGTTTGCGGTACATTTAGAGTGTTTTTTGTTGAGCAATATTTAGTTGCTCTTTTACAATCAGCCTCATCTTTGTTTTTTTTCAAAGGTACAATACATTCAATACATTTCTGTTATTTGTATTTCTTTTTTGTCGACGGCACTCCGAAGAGTTTTGCTTGCGCGAATACGCCCGAGCTGAAATTGGCCTAGAAAAGTTTCAAAGCTTCACACGTTAATAATAAGTATACTATATTGAATTTGTTGTATATTGACTTTATTGTGGTTTTTTAGTACTCCGAAATGTAGCCTTCGTGTCTGTGCCTTTTTACTTGCACAGACATGCTTTTTGTCGACTGGAAACTGAAGTTAGTTTTGTCATAGTTGTCAGAAAAAAAGTTACTAAGTGTTTTCGTCACTCAGTCTGTTCTCTTTTCCATTGTGGGCTTTGTGGCACTTTGCTATTATTGCTAATTGTTTGAGCACGTTGCTCCTAGCAAAAAATTTCCATAATAAGAGAGATTGAGAAGTAATCACTCTCTCGTCCAGAATCCGTCAAGCGTGAATATTGACATTTGTTTTGTTTTTTGTTTTCAACAAATCACCGCGTAAAAAGTGTGTGTGAGGTTTGCATATCGTTAAGACCTCACCTGATTGAAGTGACAATCTGACCTCAATGGCTACTGCCATAGCCGTCAAGCACACAACAAGTTTTTTAATATTTATCACTTTCGTCTTCGCCAAATCATCTCCAATTTGGCGGGAAAACATTTAGAAACTCAAAGTTACTTAGAAACCCTTAAAAGATTGAACCTTAGATATTTTAGAAGGAATTCTGGACAAAACTGTGTTTGTTAGCGATCAAAAAGTTGTCGTTGCTGTCAAACTGAATTGCGTCGTGTTAACCATAAAGGTAAGTTGGAATAACATAACATAGAGAGCGCGTTTACGATTTTTTTAAACTTGAGTTTCTTAAACCGCACTAAAATTCAAAACTTAATTGCTAATACAAAAGACCTATAAACAACCAGTGCGTTACCTAGTGCTAGAGTTGATAGCACTGGTAAAAGTTCTAGTGTTCTTGGTCATGTTCAATTTCCCGCTGATCCTAAACTGCTGCAGGTGACATTGTGCAGGCTCTGAGACGACAATTATATAATATTATTTCTTTTAAAATGATATCAAACAAGACTGTTTGCAGACTTTTTCTCGGTTTCATTCTTTGTTTGCTCACAGATTTCGTCTGCGGTTTAGATGTGATGGTAATTCTCTTTGACGTTAGAACTATTCGGTGAATTCGTTAAAGTAAAAAGCGGCATTCTCTTTTATAGTTTTAAGCTTCATTCAAAATTTAGCACACCACAGCCCAAAATAGACGAAACGCAAAGGCAAACCTATGATTTCTTTATTCTTGGTGCTTTGTCTGATCGACCGTTAACTGTAGGTTTATTATGAAACACAGCGAAGTTTATTGTACCGTGGAACAGTTCAAGTATTACTCAACAGAAAATGGAAAGAGACCATAAACAAAAGCCTTTTCAAACAATAAGAATTGTTCGGAGTGAATTTAGTACAAACAGTTACAACTGTAGCTAAGCTGCAAGTTTTCTAGTACAATCTGTTTGATTCAGAAGTTTATTCTTTTTAATATTTTGGTTTTACTTTTTCTAAAGAAACTCATAGAAATTTTTGTTTAAGAAGCTAAAATTATTCTACCGTAGCGATTAGCATCGGTAGAAAGTTTTAGAAGAAGCTTAATAAGTGCAAAGCAGGCTATATAGACTAAAAACTTGCATTAAATATATACAATCAGGCATAAAAAATGCCTCGCATGCAGCGCGGATCTAATTTATACAGATTACTGATATTTACAGCGAAGCACAGTTTCCCAATAGTTTTTCTTCATTTTGTCCGTCTTTTTGTTTTCAATCTTTTATTGCATTAGTTATGTTTAATCTGACAGTGTTGAAATTACCGTCGCTAAAACCTTTCAATTTCTCGTCTTCATTTCTTTTTGCAACATGCTGACTATTGTGTATGGGATCATAATCTTATGTGTGCGTCTGAAGCTATCATGAAGCGTTTCGTGTCTTACTTAGCTGGAAACTTAAAAAAACTAAATATAAGGCCTATCCTCAGGCCGCTTAATTAAAAACAATTATCTTTCAATACTTATAAGAAACTTAGCATTTTGCCTGGTAATATGTTTAACTTTTTCTTTTTTCTTTTTGTTTCACTTTTTTTTAATGAAAAATACGAAGCAAGAATGCTGTGTGAGTGCACCTGTATAATATCGAAAATTTATGAACCATTTTAAATTGCAAATTTTAGTTGAAGTTTTTGGTTAATTTTTCACCAAGCTAACAATGTTTTTTTGTTTGCCGGCGATTTGAAAGAGCAAAGATATATTGATGAAAGATAAACTCATACTTTCAAGTCATATTTTTCACTGCGCAGCAGCTCAGAAGTTCGGCGGGCCGTAAATATTTTAGCGTACTAACACTTTGGACATTTTTTCCTTTAATAAAAAAAAAAGAAAGGCTATAAGTATAGTCTTTTACGAAAAAAAGTCCTCTCACCAGTCGTATGGTGATTTTCAACAGTGATTTTCCCATGATTTGATGAACTTTAATTTCCTTACATATAATAACATTTTGACTACAGTCGATGCAAAATAAACAATGAAATATTGAGAACATTTATTGGCCGAGAAGAACCTTAATTGATGTTTTCCTGTTGGTTACTGATTGAAACAGCCGGATGCGTTGCCCAAAACAAAATGACTTTTCAGTGAGGACATGCAAAATGGGAATGATTTTCTGAAAATTCCTGATTTTCTACTTTTGTGGCGACCCTTCTAGTTATATACACAATAGAGACCTAATTTTTTATGATGCCAGAATTTGAATCTAGAGTTCGATTCTGTTCTATTTCTCGCCCAACAAGTTCAAGGAGAGACCAAATCATTACTAAATTAGTCTATAAATATATTCATTGTCTGCGGTATTGCCTGATAACACATTAGATATTCGCTAGTATGTTATTATTGTCAGTAGAATATAGAAACTGAATTATTTTTTATTTTTGTTGTTCTTAATAAAGATATTTTAGTACTGGAAGTTTCAATAGTTCAGTTGAAATTGCTGGTATATTGCAGTTGACGATGCTGTTCTTTTTATGTTGTCCGGGCCGATAGAGTTGACTAATGATTTTGTTGTTAGACAGTATATTCTACGTTACTGAAATTTTGTTTTCATTACAAATTTAAGTAACGTATGATTGTTATTGATTCTGTTCAAAATGTGGTTTACTGAAATGTTGTGCATGTCAATATCTTAATACTTTTCATGATGGTATTGTTGATAATGCTAATATTCTTGAAAATAGTTTTCTCTCGTTGTTGATGATTTTTGTTTGCCTTTGTTTTGTTTTTTGTTGTTGTTTTTTTGTTGTTGTTGTTGTTTTTTTTTTTTATGATGGTATATTCCTTGATCGTTTTCATGTTATCGTTGATCTTATTCTTACCTTAAGTGCTTTGGGGTAAGGTATTGTGGAAAGTGTCAATTTCTTTGTCGATAATGCTCTAACGGGTGTAGCTGTTATTAAAGATGATAATGTTGATTAAAGATGTTAAGAGTGATGGATATATAACTGTACTGTCACCAGCAAACCTAGAAGCATTTATGATATAAAAACTTTTATCTGTTGTTATGGAATTTTATCATACAGAATCTAAGTGAATATATATATAAGTTTATAACAATATATATAGACCCTCCCGGACGGCCTGGAGCTAGGGCTCATGTTCGTTATTCTAACTAGTGATTCAAAACGTCTCGCATGCCGTAGATTTGAGTCCTAATAGTGACTTGGGGCAATGCTTTTACCTTGTATTATTTTTGGATAAATTATGCGAAGTGCTGAAAAAGTTCTAAAAGCGCAACTTGGTTGTGTAGTTTTGTATGTGTATTATAATGAAATCTGAACATTCATTAATTATATATGCTGCCGAAAAATTGCGTGCATATTTTTGCAACTTTTTGTGGAGTTACATACAGTAAATCGAGATCACGAATCAACAATGTCTTTTCCTATATGTATCAAGAACCCATGTTCATATGAAAATATTCTTCAATAGCTAAAATTTTGTTTTTATTCAAAACTCTACTTGAGTTTAACCGATCAAAAAATATTGCATGACCATGGAGTCTATGATAGAGCCGTTTATTCATAGCTTTGTAACTTTAAGAATAAACTTAATAAACAATATCCCAGCGTTGTTTTTAATACATTTTTCATTAGTTGAAATTAAAAGAAATATTGTGTGCTGTATTGGCCTCGTAATGCAACTTTATGTTAATTGTATTCAAGCAGCCTATGTGTCTGCGAAAGTTCTTGGCCTATTATCAATAATTGCTTTTGGCGAAATTGAAACACGCTCTTCAAATTGCAAATAAAGTAAACATTGTGTTAATTTGTTTTACGTCTTAGCAAGCCTGAGTTTAGTAAAAGGTTTTGATTTCATTCAACACATATTTTGTCGAAGCGCCTTTTAAATTCCGGAAAAAGAAAATGGCTCCTAGGTTTCAACGCTGAATCGAAAGGAGAACAAAATCGATTTGGTACAGAGGTTGCTGGCTTTTGAGATAACGGTACATGTTTTAACACGCCAGAGCGAGAAAAAGTTTAGAATTTGAATGTTTCTCTCTGGTGACAAATTTGAGGCAAGTACTCAGATAACATCTCTTTCGTTTCGTGTGTCAGAAATGTCTATGTATAGCCTATGTGAATATAGTGAATTACGCCATGCAGAAGGGTAATTATAATGCATAATCACGTAAAATGTTTGGAACAGTATGCCATCAAAGCTTTTATATATATATTGTGTTTAAAATTCAATAAATTAAATAGTCTATCTGTACATGCACGCATGAACAAAAACTACAAAAGTTCTTAGTGTTAACATTGAGACTGCACAGAAGTTGCAACTTATTGCCAAACTGCAGAATGTTTATTTATATCATTTTTATGTCTATTTTGAAAGATTTTGTGATAATGTTAAAAGAAAACATGAGATATGATATCTTGCTACTTAAACAAAGAACAATACCAGTTGAAATACGTGACAGTTTAATAAGAGCCCGTCGCGGCTTGTTTTCGGTTTCTGTAGTTTTACAGAGGCGGGATAAAATGTTTAACTTCCTTATCTCCCAGAACGGAGAACTTATTCATCACAACTTTACAGCGATCGCACTACCCTTGGCCTTGGGTTATGAATAACACAAAGCTGATAGACCAAAGAAAAAAGTTGTTCGTGAAATAAATAGCTGCAACATCGTGACTTTAGATAGTATTTCTAACCATACACTTATTTTAAAAAATATTATCCAAGATCTTTCAGTAACGCTTAATTAATTTGTGACGTACATTGGTTTGAGTTTGCTGCATGGCCATGAGTTTTTACTGAACTTCCCATGTGACACAAATTAGCCAGAGGGATTTCTGTTTTTTGGAAACCAGCTGTTTATTCCAGGCATGCAAAAATAATAATTTTCACCTTTTTTTGTTTGTATTTTTTTTTTCAAGCTAATGTATATGCATTCATGTTCAAGATGTACGAGAATGTACGATGTCTGTCCTTTCAGCATATTATACTCTTTTGATCACCACTGATGCTTCACGTGCATATGGACTTCTCAGCGACCATTTCTTGGCCAGCCACAAGCGAAAGCTTTATATCTAAGTTTGTTCAATTCAAGCCAAAAGCTCGAAATGTCAGAAGCTTTATACACTACTTAAAGCATTTATCAAATTCACAACATTTCAAATTTCCAAACAAGCAAACAACGCCCCGACGAAGCTAAAGTGTGATGAAGATTCTTTTTTCTTCAAAAAAAAAGAAAAAAGAAAAAAAAAAAATTACGATATCAGGGAAACACTGGCTGACCCTTCCCTTTAGTTAGATCTGATTTACCGGAGATTGATTAGTATTCTCCCAAAACCGTAAGTGTACGTGTATTAAGTTATATATTTGATAGTTTGTCTTCGTTTCATAAGCCACGTGCTCGGTCACTGTATATTTGCGTAAATTATAATATTATCCCTTCTTTTTCTACATGAACGCAATTGTAAATGTTATTTTTTAAATGAAATATATTTTGGGGTCGTCGGTTTACATATAAAAATGATATGATAACAAATGCAAAATTTATTTGAAACATTGATAATATATTGATAATATGTGCGTATATATTATTATATATATTATATTATATTGATAATATATTAATATATTATATTAATAATATATTGATAATATATTATATTAATATATATATATATATTATATTAATGATATATTGACAATATATAGTAGAACGGCGTCACAGTAGTCACCAATAGATCAACAAGTCAAACACTGAACGAACAAACTGAAAGCGATCAATTGAACTGAATCAAAAGTTTTGATCAGTAACTATTTAGGCCGATCGCTTTGTTTTAGAAATAAAAAATAAAGCTTCAAATTCACGTGAATTCCCAGGATGCGAGGCTTAACTTCCATCAAACGATATTTAATTACAATACCAAGATGTGGTTAAGAAATAGTTCCTGTTCGTCTAACTAAAATAGAGCTACATTTTACTCTCATTATTTTTATTTTTATTTTTATTTATTTTTTTTTTTCAAAAAGCTGGCAATTCTAGTTTAGGACATGCATAAAGCGTACGTTTTTAAACATTTTTCGAACTTCATTTTTGAACAAATACACTTTTGGTTATGAAATAAAATTACATGCAGTAGTTTGCTTTTACTTGCAACTTTAGCTTAATTAAACAAAGCGAAAGTGTGACATAATTGTGGCAGATAAGAAGAGAAGTTAATATATTCACTTCTAACAGAATTCTGGGTAGTAATTATATATTTGTCAGGTGATAATTGCAATTCGCAGTAATATTCAGTGCGCCGCGTGAAGACAGGATCATCATATATTCAAATCAAAGAACCTATCTCTTTGATGTTTTCGACTTACGAATAGGGTTTGCATTCAGACCAAATATAGAAGGCTGTAATTATAGTTTAAGACGTGGATTTTTCACCTTAAGATTAAACTTAAAGATTGTCTCTTCTTCACTGAAGAATTTGCAGAGATTTTTTTGTACCCCGTCTAACAATACAGTTAATCTTTGACTTTGTGAAAGAAAGATTGAAAGATGTTATCAATATTAACTGCCATTTCCAGCTATGTTGCCGAAGATGTTATGAATTTCAATAAAGCGATTTTTTTGCTACCGGTATTATTTCCTTAATGAAACTTTTTGCCCTTTTTGTCCAAAATTTTTATAGTTCAAACAGTTTGTATAAAATTATATGCGTTTCTCAAACAAAAAAACCCAAAATTCGTTCGCCCAACGCCGAGAAAAACTTGAATAAATTTATTTTGTTGCTGTAACCAGACAGTTTTACTAAAAGGCTAACAGCTTGTCATTTCTCAAACTAATTTTGAATTCCAAAATTTGGCATAAATTACAACCACAGCCAAAACTTTTTGTAACCAACGGTTTGTTTGTTCCGCCTGTCTGGGGTATTTACACAGGGATGAATTACAACGCCACACAGGTTTTCGGGATTTTGTAAAACATAAACATACAAAAACCAACGAAAAGTGAAAATGAAATGGAAGAACAGAAAATGAATTCAAAGAAAGAAAAAACAGCAACTATAAAGACAAATTGGGTGAAATGAATCAGCGAACACAAGTATCCGTAATCGAGAAACGGATTTTACATTTTAGTAAGATTACACATCTCTTGCACTAATTAAGTTTTCACTTCAATGAGTAAACTTTCTGCGACCCTTGGCCGTTTTTATCCAGGATGTTTTTATATTCTTTAGAAATTCAATCAGGTTTTATTCAAGACCAACAATGTTTTGTTGACAGATTTTTTAATGCCTGAAACGAAAAGGTGGCCTAAATTAATTTCGAGAGTGAGTTTGCTAATCCAGGTTTTCTTTGCATGTCTAACAGTGTCGTTAAAGCCACAAATCTGGCAATCTAAATCCGGTAATTAGTCAAAGAAATGAAGATTATGTCGATAGTAGACGGAAAAATTCAAAACAATAACGTTTTTATATTTCAAAGGTTTCCAGGCTAATTTTTTTGATCAAGAGGATATTGAATTGGCAACTTTCGAAAAGATTCGAAGTCAAGGAGACATGATAGGGCTTATAAGAATTTCCCTTTTTTTCGGTAGAAATATATTGTCACTGCCAGTTGTCTAAATATCATCTATGTTAAACCCTTTTTAATGAAAATGAGGTAGTTTATAGCAAGCACAATGCAATACTAAGGGTGGTTTTTTGATTTTAACAGCAACCCAGCCATACTTGTGATGAAAAGTTCAGTTCACGTTTTATTTTGATCAACTTGAGGAAAGAATCAATAAGTAAGCTGGGAGCATTCATTGTTTTCTTCCAAGAGAGGTAAGTTGTTTTTATACTATATGAATCCTTTCGGCATATATTTCTCCGAGTAAGTCTTAATTTGAGAGTATAGTTAAAAAACTTACAGCGAACGATGGAAGGGGGGGAAATCCAAGTTTTCTTATATTTAGATTACAGATGAAGCGTTTGTAATTGCCCTTTTTTTATGTTTAAATTTTCAGTATTTTTTTAAATTACCAAATGAAGTGAATTATACAATTTGTTATTAATTTGCTGTGTAATGTATCAAATACTTTTCGCATTTTTTTCAACTGCAATAACTGGGACTGAGTTTCTAATTGAATAAATTAAAAGGTTCGCTAAATTTGAAAAACAAGTATAAAAGGATCTGATGTATCTTGTTTTTTTCTTAGATTTTTTTTAATTTCAAAATTTTTAGTTAGACAGAGAGAAAAAATACAGTCTACTCTCACTGCACAATCTCGAGTTAATACTTAATGCTAATGGAGGAATCAAAAACTGACCAAGCAATATGTTTAAATAATCATGACATGATACGAGATTTGTTATAAGTTCGATTTTAAAATAACAAAATTAAGGAAACAAGGTAAGCAAAACTAAGGAATTAGTTGCATTATTTTATTGCCGGAAGGTCAAAGTTGTCTGTCTATAGATATTACTGAATGCTATCTTAAAAAGAAAAAAATTTCCAAGTGCCCTGAAACTGTCCAAAAAGACCCGTGCAGTGTTTTTTTATGTTTGTTTAATTTGTCAGATTGACACATTTTGAAAACTGTACTTTAAAGGGAACCTCGGCTGTCCAACAATATTAATCTCAAATAAGAGTTTTTCTCATCTTGTGTCTACATCAACAGCTCAAATTTAATTATTACTCTGTATATAATTCGTGCTAAGCGATTTGTTTTGATCATTGAATTTCCTGAGAGCCGCCATTTTGAAATGTGAAGTATTGCGTTGCAGTGCCAGACTCCCACTCGTTTATTGCTATTGTTTTTATCAAGAGTAGAGACTTGCACTACAACGCACACACGTCACATTTCAAGATGGCAGCTCGCAGGAAAGTCAATGATCAAAACAGATCTCTTGACGTGAACTATATACAAAGAATTATCAAATTTGAGCTGCTGATGTAGACACAAGTTGAGGAAAACACTTCTTTGAGATTAATATTATTGGACAGCCGAGGTTCCCTTTAAGAGTCCAATATATGCGCTCATAGTCATCTCAACGTTTACACATTGTAGCTCATGAAGATATTGTAAGACCGTATCGTTGTAGAGGAAGACCGATCACCTTTAATTTATCAAAGATCATTTAAATTTCTGCATCCCCTATTCACCTAAAGTTTATTGCTACCAGCCATAGCAAACAGAAATCTCGTTATTGCAGATCAATATATTACATTTCCTATTTTTGCGTTTTTGTATTTTATTTGCAAAAAAAACCTAACGCTCTTTTTTATAAGAATATCAAGCCTGAAATTTGGGAAATGTTAAGAATATTTTAAGAATAAACTCAAGGCTGAGATTCTGAAAAATTTTTATCTTTTGATTTTAGAAACCTGCAAATCAACTATATACATTTAATTTTTATGTTTTAAATAAACTGCTAAACTGTATTAAAAAAATATGTTTCTTTCTCTACACGGCAAAACAACTGACCAGGTTGAAAGAATAGGTATGTACACCATAAGCCAAAATACACAAGCCGTAAGTTCGATGCAAATAATGTTTGTGTGTCCGATATCAGGCTTTATCGCTTGCAGTTTGTCGACAATTTACGAAAAATACGAAGCTGCCTAAAATTGGCAGAAAATAGGAATTTTTAGTCCGGATTGGGTCGTATAAAAATAGTATACAGAGCAGACATCGAAAATACTATTAATAATTGCTCATTTCATTACCGCGTAAATGCTCGAATTAGCGCCGAGTGTTGGGATTTGGATTTTGTCTTACTTCTTAGTTACAAATGACTCCCGATATGATAGTTAGATAGTACTGAAATGTGAAGATACTCGTGTGTGTTGGGATTTGGATTTTGTCTTACTTCTTTGCTACCAATGACTCCCGATATGATGCTCCGTCTCGCCCTACAATTGTTTAGTTGCCAATCTTAACATGACGTTAGAATGTGTCGAATTTTAAATATAAATAAATCCTGATAGTGATATTTTACCTTCATTACACCAGACCTTAGAAAATCAAATTTATTGCATTCGAGCGAAGCGAAAACGCATACTAATCATGTCGAGTTCGAGCCTATGTATAGAAACATAAAGAAAAAGCTCGATGCCATCGTATTTCAGGGTCTTTTGGAAGGAAGCCTCTCTTTCATGTTTTCGCAAGCCAGTTTAAAGTCGCAGAGGCCTGGGTACTGTCGAAAAACTGTAGTAATTTCGATAACTCCAACCAGCTAGAACGCAAACTCGGCTCTTTTTTTTATTCGGCTACTTGATTCAGTCAACTCCTTACAAAATAGAAATGCCTCAAACGCAATTGCCTAATCTTTGATTACTACTACTATTACTAGAATACATGGCTGTGACCATCATTCATTACGTCATTGCTTACATCACGGTAGAAAGTCAGTTTCAAAAACGAAAGTGCTTCATCTCGGAAAACAGCCGTATCGACTTGAGTTCAGAAAATAACTATCAATGAAACCACTCCTCAAGCTAACTACAAGAATCATAATATACACTATTTACAAAACAAAATAATGAAGTACAAAGTGTTGTATAGGATAATTGTTAAAATTGTTCATTAGCTCACGATATATTCGGCCCAGTTTTGGCAGAAAATAAGAATCTTCATCTGGCAAAAAAAGCTTTTTGAGAAACCTCCGTTAAAAAATTAAAATTGTGCTACATTTTCATTTCGATTAAGACAAAAAATGGATAAAACCTTCTTTTTAAGGTTGTGATAACCCTCCCCCTAATTAGATGTCAAATCCACGTAAGGAACATATAATACTTTGTACTTCTGCAATAATTGTTTTGTTTTCTTTTTAATATTCTTGTTTAGACCGGCCGTTTGCGTTGTTGTTTTTGTTTTGCTTTGTTTTGTTTTGTTTTGTATCTCATGTTGAAATGGCTCATTCCCGAAACAGGAAATGCTAAAAAGCTAAACAATGATTATGGCTTGGCTTGGACACAGTTTTTGTCGAAGGTGATGATTATTAATTTAACCTATGATTAAACAAAACAGTACATTTGATGAAGTTACTTTCATTGATTACCTTAAGTCTTTTCTTAAAAATAGTAATAAAAAAATGCTGTTTTTCCTTTGGAGTTTTTAAAACATAAAAGAAAACAGGGTAAAGGAAAGAATTCACATGTATGTTGTTTTGATTTTCTGCTTCAGCAAAATTCAAATTTGCTATCAGTCTGCAACAAGTTAAGAAATGAAAAAACGTTTTAACAAGAGTCTTAGAGTGATGGTGTCGTGTGATGGTGTCGTGTGTCGTGTGATGTAAAAGTCACTACACTATGTATTGCTGTTACAAAGAATTTTTAATACTTTAAGAGTGAGATGCGTTTTTTATGGAACTAGGGATGCTAACTTTTCCAAAAGGGCCAAAAGGTAGGGTCCATTGATAGATGGGACACTGTAACTTGATCGTCAAACACTTTCATGACAGAGCATCCTAATTAACTTTATGAACGTCAAAAGGTTTAAATGTTGATGAATTGGTTTATGTCCTGAGGACAATCGATAACTAATATTTCGTGATTACTCTAACAGCCCCAATAGCGTCTCTGTATTGAAACGGAAGTGTCTTGGTTTCCGCAAATTGCGGGTGTATGGGATCTACAGTGGTGACACAATGTGTGAAAACGTTTTTGATTATCTAAGTCGTCCCACAAAAAGAAACGATGTCCAAGCTGCAGAGTAAAGCAATATGATATTTAAACGATAAACGGCCACACGGAGAACGTTTGAAAAGAGAATTGAATTTTGAGGCCACAGTGAACGCACACGAAGGTACTATTTCACTCTTAAAGGTCGTTAACCTTTGAATGATTTGTTGTTTGAGTAGAATATCTCAAGAACTTGAGGCAAAGCTAAAAGACAATTTGGATTTTTGTATTGTTAGAGAAAGCTTCTCAAACTGTCAGCAGGGTAAGTAGGAGATAGATATTAATTAGAAAATATTGAATTTGTATTTTGGCACGAATTGTATTGCTGCAATTGTATTCAATGCTCCACCAGTCCACGGTTGGATTTGTGAAATAAGCAACACAGTTTCCAACCAGAAGGTTTTAGTGCTAAGGTCGCATTTGACAAGGGTCAAACTCGAAAGCTAAATGTTCTTTCTCTCTTAATTACGGATTTGTCAAAATTTAGTTGAAAACAGCCTAACTTGAAGTAATATCTGAGTTCGGGAAGTATTTTGAAAGGTATTTTGACTTTTTAGGAAAGAATTAAGTAAATGTACCAGCTTAGACCAAAGTCTTTTTATAACCAGTCGGTTGCATCGTTTTGACGCAAGAGACTTTTTAAAATCAATGATAGAATGTCTTGAAAGGAAGTTGAAAAGTGCACTTTGTAACGACCCTGGGTCAGTTGTAATAGATTTGTTGTGTCTAAAAAAAAGAGATTATCGCTTTTGAATCTCGTACCTTGATCACCTGTTTTCTATTTTGATTCTATAAAAACAACATTGTTCTCAGTCTCAGAGCCGATTAAACGAGTAATCTAACATATCAGTTATTACGAAACAGTTCTGTATACTTGAAGTAAACTGTCTAGCTATACTGTATACGTCATTGATGTAGGCAGAAATAGTCATTCTTTTGGGGTATGTTATTCCGAATTTAGCAAAACTCGTGAATAGTTTTTAAAAAACTAAACCGACCAAACTCTTTGATTTTTGGTTATGTTGTTAGTTCGTACTTATTTTTGTCAATTCCTGTTTCAACTTGGCGTGGTTCGCCTGTGGTAAGTCAATCAGCGAAACCTTCCAGGAGTAAGTCAGCTGAACAAAAGCCTTTCGTCAACGCACGATTTTACCAAAACAAAATGACACCTGGATTCAATCCGCTTCTACGTTAGCATAATGTACATAATGGATGAGGTTAGACTTAGATAGGGTAAAAGATATAGAAGTACATAATAGAATCACATCTGTTGCCTCTGTTTCAGCTTATATGTCTTCTAGTGTGTATAAACTGAATTTCAAACCAAACTTTATTGAAAGTCGCTTTACATGGATTTTAGAAGAGCGTCTGCATGAACTTAGGTTATTTTTTCACATTATGAGTGGGCTTAATTCAATATGGTACTTACAACGCTTGTTTAAATGCGTTCTGTAAACATCGGAAGGAATTTGTCAAAGTATAAAAAAGGTAACAGATTTGGTTTGTGGTTTTGTTGGCATGTCTTACATTTTCAAAGTCGGGAGACATTAGGTGAGGTATCCATTTGATGAGTTGACACAGTATTGCCGTTACATGATTTTTGTTGATGTTGCAAATAAGAAGCATGAGTTTCGACTAACCTGGAGGTAATGTATACACAAAAAGTTTTTACTGAAACATCATTCAGCTGATTTGTTTTGCCGGCATGGAGTTTCTGATTTCCTGCTCTTGTCAGACGATACTGCCTTTTTCCTTTGTTTGTTTGGTTGGTTGGCTTTTTTTTACGAGTTTCTTTACACTCTAATAAACATTTTTTTTTTTTTTTGCATTCTTTGTTTTCATGCATCTAGGTTTACGATTTTACCACAATCTTCCTAAAACGTACCTTGTGTCTTCGTCGCAGACTGAATCGAAGTTCCAAGTTGACTTTATGGACGAGTGCCGTTGTTAAGTGCACAGACTCAGTCTCAATAGCTGTCTATGTAGAACATAAAAAAAAAACAGATTTAACTGCACGTAACAAAAAACAAATTTCCATTACAGTTTCGTTCTGTTGAGTATTTTTAAAATACAAGTAAACCCCATTTTCTTTGAACTTTGTTCAATAAAGCATTATGTGTGACAATTTTCTTTTTTTATAATTTAGGAGACCGCCAGATGTTTGGCTTTTGCAACGCCATAAAAGACAACCGCAGACATTTTCTTTTTCTATTTCCATGGTTGGAGGGAAAGAGATTAGTTTTTGAAAATGTAAAATATGTATCAACTTTTTTTCCGGCAAGGTCTGAAAAATTCCAATAGTTTTACATTTAGGAATTAGCCTCTTTTCCCTATTGCGAATCAGAAGCAAATAGAAATAATAAGTAAATGTATGTATACCGATCCATTCATTTGTTTACTTCTGTTCTTGTTTTGGAAACCGCATTGTTCATTCGAGTTCAACCAATTCATAACATACTGTTCAGTACTATAACTTGAAATTATAGTATGTTCGGTTCATACGCCACCAGATTGATCATATTAAATTTAGAAACAATATGACGTAGACTGTACATATCTGTATATCTACAGTATGTATAAAAAGGACTATTCTTAACCAAAATAGTTATAACATTTTGTTTTTTTGTGTATTAGACGTACAGTTGGTCTTTAATTAATCTGTTTTATTTTTAATTCTTCAACTGCTTTTTTTTTTTTTTTAATTTTTCTATATTTATTTTTAAGTTATTTTTTGTCACGCGATCTTAAACTTTATACCAAGTCACGCACAGAAATGTACGAGAAAGGTTCCACTCTTCATGTCGTTTTTATGTTATCATTATAATTATTATTATTCTATTTATTATTATCATTTTTTATTTATTATTAATTTCCATGGTTATTTACGAACTTAATATAGGGTTCCACCTTTTTTGTTGACAGTTGCAATTAAAACCACCAAACCCAAACTTGACAAAACTGCATTATGTAAAAGTTCTTGAACGTAAGTCAAGACTATTATTAAACTGGCAGCGTCATATTTCTTTTCCTACAAGTTTAAGCATATTTAAACATAACAATTCTTTGTGATTTAAAACACTGTAGTTGAGATATATATTTATTGTTTTACTTTTATGATCGCATCGGCAGATACTGTAGAAGATAACCTCAACCGGAAATTGTTGTTGTGGTTTTCAGGTTGATAAGAGATCATCACATTGAAATTGTTTTAACGCTTGTGGTTAATAAAGCTCTTGAATTGATCCTTGTTTTCATGGAACAGTGGGCGGTAAACTTTCGTAAGCATCTAAATTGCAGATAAGAATAGTTTTAGTGTGAGAAAATCTGATATTTGAAGTTTTCTCCGATGAAAAGATGAGACAAGTTTTCAACCGCAAGACCGCAATCTTAACAAATCCGTAAAGTTATCTCTTCATAATTTGCATATTGCAGTTTTCTCAGAGTCTTTTTTTTTTCTGATACACTTTGTTTTAAAGCATGCAGAAAAATCTTGATTAGACGTTTTCCTGTCTTCGTGTTGCGTTGTAAGAAGATCATCACGAGAATGTTTGACTCTTCCTTGTCGGGCTGATTATCTATCGCAGGTTAGACACTCTGTTATACTGCTAAATGATCATTGAAAAAGTTGAATTTTAAAATGTTTTTGGCTAAAAGTAAATATACAATAAATCTCTAAACGGTCACGTACAAAAAAAACGGCCGCTATGCAACGTCTCAGTGTAGATAAGGAAACTTGAAAATATTCATTTATGAATAAGCTTAAAATCCAGTAAGTTGTTGAAGAAAACAAGTTTGGATCTTCGAAACATTGTATATAAAAAAGGTATCTAACCCACACGGTGCTAAATTTATAACCTATTTCCTATCGAGAATGTCTCAACGAAAGAGCTTTTGGTTACGGATAAGAAACTTTATTTAAAAATTAGTCCTCGAGAACTATAGAATGAATGCATCAAGAATCTACAAGGTTAAAGGCCAAATCGAAAATTTTTGCTTAGAGTTTTAGTCCATTGGGCCGAGATACTAGGTTCAGAAGCTGTTTAGTGTCACTTAGCTAGTCAGCCAATCCGAAAACAGGATTCGCAGTTCTCCGTCATAGAGTGAAAGTATTGATAAGAGACCCCTGGTAGAGTAGCCGATCAGAATGTAGTATTTGCAAATAGTCAACTAGTAGAATGATACTATTGATAATAAAGCCAAATCCTTTACGAGCCTAGTGGCCCATGGAGCGGGCGCTTATCTCCCGTTTCTGTAGTGTTAAGCGGATGA